>VMDR010003676.1:0-69064 GCA_007922815.1 Macrotus californicus
TATTGAAATTAGAAAATTATTTTTACTATTAAGTCATATTTCTTTCCCACTCAACCTCTAATAAAAGAGGCCTCTATTGTTATTAATATGTTTGCTGGTATTTTATTCAGTCTAATTCCAAATGCCTCCAGTGTTGGTAATTCAAGACTTTCCCCAAATCTTCGAGTTTAGTTGATTTTCTGTTTTCCCTAAGTTCTTAGTGATTGATGCAATCTGGGATTAGATTTATCTAAACTCCCAGGGTTCCTCACCAAACAGCTTTCTCATTGCGATTACTCTTCACTCTGTCAGATTCTGTACTTTGCATTTGATGCAATTCAGAGCATAAACTCTTCGTAAGTTGTGATCGGAAGGCAGAACTCTATAAAGTGTGGTTTTATCAGTATTAATACCAAATAACTGCTCTACAAAGCCCAGTGGGGATATTCTTGAGGATTTTTTCCAAGTGTAATGGATAAGTGAATTGAACTTGGATATTGGGCCTTTTACATCTGTGACTGTATTGTACTCCAAAAGCACATCTGCTCTTTCAATAAACAATTTTACTGATTTTCAATATATGCTTTGAAAGGACACTTTTACACTCTGGTTACTATCCACTGAATATAGTGGAAAAAGGTGTGCTTTTGGTTTGACATAATGAACACAATCGTCTCACTGATGTAATTAAATACGTGATTAACTTCTGACTTCTGGTAACTCAAAGAGCGAGGAATCTTTTGCTATTATTTGTTTAGTTTTTTCCACGAGCCTGTTTGTTTTGTGTGCCATGTTACCGTGTCGTTAGAGTTTGGTAACCACTGCGCTTTGCTGCCTTCTCTGGTGCATCGCCTTTCCTTTCGCCTCCTTCAGTTCCCCCAGATTAACAATGGGATTCTCTTTTTCATTGTTTGTCCTCTGCATCTGCATACATTATTTCTGGAATGAATATCTTTGTTAATTATATCTGTCTTATATCAAATCACAATATTTTCAGAAATAAGACTAGGTAAATGTTTTTATACCCAAACAGCAAAGTTATACCACAGGACTTTAAGTTGATGTTTTCCTATCACTTTATTCTTTATCTTGGTTTGAAATGATGACAAGGAAAGGCCTCTCTGTTAGGGAAACCACCATGTCATCTCTTGTCTGTATTTCTATTAGCCAAATTGTCAGTCCTGTTTCTAGCCACACTCATACTGAGCAGCAACAGTATTATTTATCTTCTGGAAGATACGCAATAGGTGCTCCTGAGTCATCTTTAATCGTTGTAAAGGGGCATCGTGTTTCCTGATTTTTTAAAAAAAGGAAAAGTAGTTAAGTAAGTTTAAGTTTGTGTAGTATTTTTTAGCCATTAAAGTTTTAAAAACTCAAATAAATGCTTAACTGTGTCCTGCAGGTGGATTCTGCTGCTTCAGAGTTTTTATATGTTTTGATTTGTCTTAAATTTAAGTGCACTGCTTTAATGTGTTTATCACTTATATTTTCTTTTCTGTTTGAAGATGCGTTTTCTTGTGGTTTGAAACCACCTTTTATTATTAATGGAATTTATTTACGTGAAGACTGGTATCTCATTAACTTCTGATGTATTTATTCTGGGGTGGGGAGGGTGCACAGTGTTAAACAGCACCTCAGGGTGGTGACCTCAACTGGAGTTTTCACACAGCACTGTTACAATGGCTCATTGGATTTGATGGTTCGAAACAGGAGAGGAAATTACTTTAAGCTCGAAGCTCTCAGGCTTCCCATGACCCACCCCTACTGTTAGTGGTCCACTGATCTACCTGGTCAAGTGGCCCCATCCTTTCTCGTTTAAATGTTAACACGGACTTCCTACTGTGAAATTGGGCTCGTGTGTTAACTCTCACAGGTCTTGGTAGTGCCTGCGCAGACTGCATGCAGGTGAGACTGTCAGCACTGCTAAATTCTCTTAAAATGTGTTCCTGTAGTCCGGACTTTTGTGAAAACCGTTAATGTGAAGTGGTTTAAGTTTGAGCATTTGACTTTAAAGTCAGTGTATTAATCACTTTCATCAGGCATTTGGAATTTACTCTAACAGGAGTTATTTAGTAAAAAAAACGCCAAGTAGGTCAATCCTGTTTTAAGGCTCACGTAGAAAACATGAAAACTAATATAAATAAAGGAAACTTTAATGTACTTAAACGTAGACAATTTTTTTATGACATTCTTCCTTGATTTTGACTAGGTTAAGAAGAGAATTGGCACATGGCACACTGCTCTTCTGCTCTGCATACATATCGTGTGCTTTAGTGCTCACTTGGAAAAGTTTCAGTCTCATCAAAACATTCTACTGTTTTTGTTTAAGAAAATGTGGTGAGAATAGTTGGGACTATATGCTTAGAGAAAAGGATACCAGGAGCTATATTGCATTTTTCAAATAGAGGGTGAACGTGGGGGTTGACTGTGGCACTTTCTGTTTCGGGGTGACTGCTCTCAGCAGCAGACGATTGTGTGGTGCTGGTGTTCTCCTTCCGCACTTTGGAGCTGAGGTCCCTAACAGTAGAGATATGCAGTGGCGGTCCGGTCATCTTAGAGGTACAATATCTAAAACTTCGATAGCAAAATGAAATACACAGAAAAATTATGATCATCTTTGCAAAAATTTATTTGAGAACAATTATTTTATTGTCAGTAAAATCACACATCACAGTCAAGTGAGAAAACTGATAACGGAGTAATTTGATGGCTTAGATGTGACCAGAAAAATTTTAAATCTGATTTTCTCTTTTTCTTGAAAAATTTGCTTAACAACTAGAAGATTTTACTTCATCAGACAGTTGTAGAATGACATTTATTAGGTGATGCAACCTTTCCTTGGGAAACCTGATGTGAATAATCGGCACAGAGAAAAAATACTGAATTGATTTTAAGATTTTGTATTCTAATGTTTGGAGATGTACATCTTTTCTTTTAAAAAAATGTATTCTGAAACCCTCTACAGAGCATACAGCATATAAGTAGCAATTACTTCTGAGACTGAGAGAATAAATGCCAATTTCATTTCCTTACTAGTCTGAGGACAGGGAAACTCATTTGCAGAATCTCCAGTTAGGATATAAACTATGGATGGATTTTGAGAAGTTTATCAGTACTGCTGTTTGATAACAAAGCGTATGTTTTACTGAGTTACAAAGAAATAGTAATGGAAATGCCCTTATAAAAGTTGGTTTCTAACACATTAAATCTCTGTTGTAACTCTGAAAGTTTAAGTGCCCCATTGCTTTAAGCTACACTGGAGTCTACTCCTGTGATGGGTACCAGTCCCAGACTGAGAATGTGAAGAGCTATGTTGAAATGCTTGTTTTCCTGGTAACAGATCATATTTAACAACCCGCACAATCTCATTGGTTCTCACTTTCCTTCATTACAACTTGGATGACATGGAGGGTGCCTTCAACTCAGAAATTCTAGGAGTGTTTGAGTTTGCAATATAAAACTGAGTTTCAGAGTCTGTCATTAGAATGAAATATTGACACTTTGGACAGTGATCTCTAGCAAAAATTAGAAGGGGAGTAGCTTTTTCTTGCACCCTAATCTCCACATGCCACGCTTTATTTTTCCTTCCCCTTGCCGACGAAGTGAGGTTGAAGATGTTTATGGCAGACATACCATGTGCTTTTTCCCCATGTACCTCTGTGTTCTCCAGTGAAGAGAGTCTTGAGGAAAGCGCTGTCCTCTGGTCGCTTTGCTTTTCCCCGTCCAGTAGTTATGCCATCCGGGGTGGTGGCAGATACTACTTCCCAGTGCCAAAGAGTTTTGTGCTTCTTTGAAACTACTTTTATTTCTGCCCTGCGGCATGTTTATTTTCAGGACTTTGAGTCGGGCTGTTTTAGTCTTGGTGACTGTGATTGCTGGAGGAAAATGAAATGAGAGGGTTTAATGTAAGGTGAGAATATCACCCGGAGCAGTGATTCTCAAGGGCATTTCCTGGGAGAGGAATGGTAGCTGAAAGGGACTCTTAGCCAGAAATGGGGGATGGCAGGGTGGTTTGTTGGAATCTGGGGGTCAGGTATTTTGCCATGTGGCCCTTCACCTAGATTTGTTGCCATTGTGAGCCCCTGATACACCTCAGTAAGGATCATATCACTCAGGTGTCCCGCGATGGGAAACAGCCATGGTTCTCCACCTTGGTCCTCTAGGCACATATGCTAAGGCTTACACAGGATCACGTGCCGTTCTGGCACACTACCGCTTTCTTCCCTTCCCTCATATTCAAGAAATTGTATCAGAAGGCGAGAGAGTGATTTAATAGAGATGACCTTGAATTTACTTTAACTTACAAATTTAAAAATCATTTGCAAATTTATCACTATCAATTCAATTATTTGTGACCTAGTTCCCAGCCCTCCAGAGCTTTAAAAATGAATGGGATCTGACTCGAACTTACAGTGTTTGAAAGTTTCAAAAGTCTCCTGGCCTTTTTGCTTTGGAGAAACATCATTAGCACTGTAGGTCTTGGTAGAATTACAATTGCATTAATTATAGTAGCAGCTGTAATTAACTTCCCTCTAGCTCTTTGAAACTTACCCTTTTTCTTTTATGTTAATTTGTGTGTGCTCTACAGGAACTCTGGCCTCACCGATTGTACAGCGGGCAGCAGTGTACCAAATTAAACCTAGTCCACCAATCTCATGTTCTTTACGTTTGGCTAAGTTACTTACCTTGAACGGAGGGAAGTGAGAAAGCGAGACCGTTTATTATTGTTTCCTCTCCTGGCGTCTATTGTTTCAAGTCACTGCTCACCTATTTCTCGTTCCCTTTCATACTCTTGCTTACACACCTTGTTCCCTCACATTTCTTGTTTCCTTTTTTCCCTATTTCCTTTCTCTGAGTTTTACTTGCCATTTTATCTTGTGCCAACATAAGAACTTTTTGGTAAGGAGTTAATAAATATTTGTTATATTAAAAAATTATTAAAAGAATATTTCAGTCTTACCTTGCTGTAAAGGTGCTTCAGTTAGGAAATGAGTGAGTAAAAGTACTCCTTTACTGTAAGTAACCAACAAAATGCTACTTCTCACCAATAAAAAGTTGAAGAAGATATTCTACAGAAAAATTCTCTTGGGTATGTTTTTTTAAGGGTCATTTTTGAAGGTTTCTGTGTGATAACACACTTTATACATTTCTTGTCAGATGGTTAGGTCAAGAAAATTCTTCCACATTTAAAAAAATGGTCTATTTTTGTATTTAGGCCAGATAAGTATTGAAGCTGTAACTAGGAAGATTTTGATGTAGATAACTTCCTGTCTTTGACATTTCCTAACCAACATTAATTATAATTTCCCAAAATTAAGTTTTAAAAATGCATCTCAGGCCCACATAATTTTTACCTCCTAAACTATATTTAGAATCATTTTTAATTTTGAAGGTATAGTTTTTCAAGTGGGTCACCTTTATGTCACATTTTATTCCTCTTTACAGTGGAATTTGGTTTTAGCAATAGACTGGTTTTAAGATGTGGAAAATGAACAGCAAGCGGAGTTCTAGCAAAGAGCCGTGCTTGTTGTGTTGACAGGACTGTGTCGTAAGGTACTGTGAAGTGCATACAGTCATGTATGTAAAGTGCGTCCTGCTTTCTCAGCCTCCCACACCAGGGCTGCCTCTCCGTGAGGACTTTCCTGATACTTCCTAGTAGAGCTGGCCAGTCTGTCATGATGCACCGATGTTCCTAGGAGCATCGGCCAGACCATCATGTGACACTTACTTCCAGTTGTTCATTAACAGCTCTGTTTTCCTGGGGAGACCTTACGTCCCTTTTTAGGACAGCAGTTATGTGGTGGCTCAGGGCAGAATAGGGTTTTTATTTGGTTGGGGGTTATTTTGGGAGTCTTTTTGTTGTAAGTGAATATTGATAAAATTATACTACTTCATACACCATTTTAAAGCTCATCTATAGTCTCATGAAACTGTTTCAGTTATGCATATGCATTAATGTGTTATGATATCAAGTGTTCATCTCTTGTTTTTCTTAAACATTTCTACACTGATTTCATTGTTGCCATTCCCCCAGAAGGGCAGTGGCAGAACCCACATAAGAAAGTGCGAATTTAAAGCAAACAGGTAAGCTCCGGTGCCCCTTCCCTGAGCTCCTCCTAGTGAGGTGGCCGCGTTCATCTTATCATTGCAATGAAATGAAACACGATAAAACAGATTAATTGAGCATTTCTGTCTAATATTCTTAAATGGTACCTAATTGACATGACTGAATTTATTCAAGTGAGAATTGATGTCTGCCATGGTTCTGCTCTTTTTTCTCCTTGATGGGATTTCGGCCAAGCTTCACCTGCGCTGGCCTCCAGACCCCAACAGCACGTTAGATTGCTTTGCTAGGAAGTTTTCCAGCAGGCTGACCCAGAGCTCAGGGTTCAGGCAGGTCTTCAGAAGGTGTCCTTAGTAGAGCGGAAATTGTGTGAAGTTAAAGCAGTTTGTTAGGAGACCAGGAAAACTTGGCGTGAGGCCTCTCTGGTGGTGGTGGACATGGGTGGTCACATACTAAGGAAACAATGACTGGCCATTAGAATCAGCGGGGAGCAATCAAGTATTGAAGGAAGGTCTGGCTGTGTGTAGCGCCTTTAGAAAAAAAAAAAGAAATTTAAGGGAAAGAGTGAAAAATAGAAGTCCAAGTTGCCAGATTACTGCTGCTTCTGTAGTATTCGGAAGTTAATTTGTACCACTTTAGCTTTAGGTACCAAAGGAGGACAGATGAGTTTGTGTGTAGAAGCATAATAAACACATACTTTGTAGGTAGTTTTATTTCTGTCACTCAATGTATGTGCTTATATTCTAGGGATTGGTTCTTTTCTATTTGTGAATGATCTTTATAATTGCCTTCTTGATGTGTTCACAGACTGGGCTTTGTATATGTGGATGGGATGTTTTCCCTCAGCTCTAATACTGTTCAATTCAGGGGGCACTGTAGGATTTGGAAAAGAGACTTTTGCTCTTGAACATCCATAAACACATTGAATATTGATACAGCTAGTATAGCGATTACTGTACAAAACATAACTACCTGGCTTGTTTTTTCTTCCACATAGGTTTTTCAGTATTATGAATTCATGTATGTGCATATAAAAGTAAATTATATTAAAAAACTAGCTTTTGGAAACCTTACAGGCAAGAAGGGGCTGGAAAGAAGTATTCCAAGTCATGAAAGGCAAGGACCTACATCCAAGATGACTCTATCCAGCAAAGCTATCATTTAGAATAGAAGGGCAGATAAAATGCTTCTCAGATAAGGTCAATTTCAAGGAGTTCACCATCACCAAGCTCCTATTATATGAAATGTTAAAGGGACTTATCTAAGAAAAAGATGATCAAAAATACGAACAATAAAATGACAACAAACTCACAACTATCAACAACTGAATCTAAAAAACAAAAACAAAAACTAAGTAAACAACTAGAACAGGAATAGATTCACCGAAATGGAGATCACATGGAGGGTTATCATTGAGGAGGGGGAGGAGGAGAGAGGGGGGAAAGAGGTACAGGGAATAAGAAGCATAAGTGGTGGGCACAAAATAGACAGGGGGAGGTTAAGAATAGTATAGGAAATGGAGAAGCCAAAGAACTTATATGTACGACCCATGGACATGAACTAAGGGGTTGGGGGATGCTGGAGGGTCGGGGGCAGTGCAAGGAGGAGGGGAATAAAGGGGAGAAAAGAATTCGGACAACTGTAGTAGCATAATCAATGAAATATACTTAAAAAATAAAAAAATAGCTTTAGGTTCAAAATTTTTTAATATATAATTGTTTTAGCTAATGAAATGGTTTACTAACATTTTTAGTGGATTAGATCAAATGTAAAAACCAGGTCAGAATCAGGTATTTTTTAGCTGATTTATAAATAAGAGCTGAAAGCCTCAGGCTTAAAACTGAATTTGTTTTAAAAGGGCTGAAGTTTTTGTGACACTTTTAAATAACAACTTAGATGTTTATTAAAGATGCTGTTATAAGCCCACTGAGCACATTTGACCATTATTTAGAGGAGATGAAATGTGAATTTACATTTAAAATGGAAAAGATAAAAGATGTCAGAAATACAATATTTGAGCATGTCCCATTCTGCATAGAAGGCAGTTTTCTTTATTCTTCCTGGAATTAAAGTTGCATATCTCTATTTTAATCACTTTACATCTTTATCCCTGTCTCCTCAGTGGTCTCATGTTATTATCAGTTGTTCTGGCCACACTGAGCATCTTTCTTCCCATCTATTCTATTAATATTATTTGCTTTAATTTCTTATTATATGCAATTGAAATTATGTAAAAAGTGGTATTTCCACTCTTTTTTAGTTTCAAACTCTGTTGTTTTGATTTCTTTTTTTTCCTCCCTTTCTCTCCAATTTAGCCACAAAGGGCGATGAAATTCATAGTAGTCACCAAATAAATCAGTGTTCATAGAGGAGCCATTCATATTTCACCACAGCACTAGGCATCAGTGGCTAACCAGAAGGGACCAAACAAAGAAGCAATATGTATGTGTAACTGTGATCCTTGCTTCACGGTCCCTTCATAAATATAGCATGTTCATTTTCAGCAAAAACTTGCTACAAATATTTTTCTTTTCACTTTTATATCTTCACTCCCTCATTATGTTTTCCTATCTCTCAGTCCTTATTTCCTGTCCTTTGCTTCCCCAAGACATGCCATCTTGAAGACCTTGCCTTCAGTTTTATTCTTTGTTCTGTCAAATTTGAGTTTGTTTTAGGTCGTAATGATATTGATAACTGCATATATAAGCGGTAATGATGTTAGTATGTATTTTTAGTCTGTGGTCTGTGGGGTTGAGTTAATTTGAAACAGGAAATCTGTTTCAAAAATAATTTTTATCTATTTTTATAGTTATTAAATTTATTGGGGTAGCATTGATTAATAACATTTTTATAGAACAAAAAGGCTTTATTCTGCTAGTTCTTTTTTTTGTCTTCTTTTCTCTAAAAAGATAATTGTTCTGTGATTGGCTGAATTTCCTTCCTTTCATTGTTGGCCAGATGTAATGAGGGACTTCTATATTCCTTCTTTGTCCTTAGTGTACTATATTTTCATTCTTTTTTAAAAAAGACATTATTGTTAAGTATGCCACTTTTTAATGAATCATTGGATTGGAAAATAACTCATTATATCATCAGGCAGAGATATGTTCCTTTATTTGCATGTAGATAGTGGAGATGAATAATTTATCAAATGTTATTAGTACAGGCCGCATATTACTGAAGTCTCAGCAGGATATAATGAAATTTGTCTCATGCTAGTATGAAAATAACATGCTTTGCGTAGTCATTATTGAGCTTTTGGCGTTTTTCAGAGAACTATTATGTTATCATGCCAATCTTGCTCACCTCTTCATTAACTGGACTTTTGATTGAAGAGTTCAACTTATCTTAAAAGTCTGTGAAGTCTGGAATGTCAAATGCTTGCTCGGCTCGAGCTGAGCTTCTACATCAGAGCAAGAATTTTCAGAATGAATGAAGTATGTAATGTTTCTTATTAAAGTGATTAGTGCAAAAAGGTTATGACGGATGGTTTTATTACTTCTGGTCATGAAAAGCTGTCTGTGTAAGAGCTGTTTAAGCAACGTGTCTTTCTGAAATGAAGGGGTGATGAAACGTGCATATAATGGCTTAGAATCTCCTATCTGTAGTAATTATGTATTTGAAGTGACTTTAAATCACTGCTTTTCAAAATGTGGCTTTGATTTGCTTGTGGCATGATTGTGTGAGGCGGTCAACAAATTTTTCATAAGCAGTGATAAAGCTGGACAAACAGTTAAAAGCAAACCATTTCAGCACTCTGGAAATCAAGTAAAAGCACTCAGCAAACTGAGAAGTATTTGTTTTTTAAGACAACTGAACTTTGAGTAGGGAGAGTGTGAGCCTGTGGTATTTGCTTCTTGGGCTACTCCTGTTTTCCTTCCTTAGCCCTGTGGGCAAGGATGTTCAACAGGGCAGAGCAGGCTACTACTCCCAGAATGGTCAAAGTGGAGATTTTGATGGCAGGTGACAGGGAGGGTCATGGTTCCGCTGGCCTGAGGTTGTGGGCCTGTTTGGCCCAGAGTGGACAGGTAGACTAGCCAGGCCTATAACAGGGACTTCTCGGGGTAGGGTGAGACACTGATAGGAAGCCTGATGTAAATCTCCACAGACTGGAAGTTGACTGGAGATGGTGCACATGCACAGCAGAGATTGGAGTAGGCCCGATCCACTCGCACTTATCTCCTTGCTGGAGCCTCCCCACATCCAGGGAGGTGGGAAAGGAACCAGGAGTGCTCAGGAGAAAGGAAAAGCTTGGGCAGACTTTAAAATGGCCCTAGCTTTGCATGCCTTTACCAGCTCATACAGAGATTCATCAGCTGATAGGAGAAATCTTACTGGTGAAGGTGTTTGAACAAATGTGTGACCACTGTTGCTTAACAAAAAGCTATTGCAGACACAAAGTTGACCCTTGGGAAGTCATGCCTGAGGGAAAAACTAGACAAAACAAAACTAAGAAGGGACATCAATGATCATTCGTATTATGCAGCGATAGGCTTCATAGATCTAGTCTGTGTAAGTTACTTAATAAAAACAACAACCTTTACGGCGGGTGGAGAGATCTGAATTGAGATGTGTACAATATATTAACTAAAATATCCAGTATTCAACAAAATGTTATGATACATGCAAAAAAAATGTAGCCGTATTTAGGGGAAAAAATGCAGTCAGTACAAATTGTCTTTAAGTAATCAAAATTGTTGGATTTAGCAAAGACTTCCAAGCACTAAGTGAAACATGCTTAGTCATTTAAAGAAAGAATGTTGACAGTGACTTGAGTACAGAATTACAAAAATATAGAAATTATAAAAAAGAACCAGCAGAAATCTAGAGTTAAAAAGTATAGTAACTGAAATGAAAAAGTTGTAGAGGGGCTCAATTCCAGATTTGAGGCAGAAGAAAGACATCAGTAAATTCACCCTGGCTGGTGCGGCTCAGTGGATTGAGTGCCAGCCTGCGAACCAAAGCGTCGCCAGTTTCATTCCCAGCCAGGGCACTTGCCTGGGTTTCGAGCCAGGTCCGCAGTCAGGGGGCATGCGAGAGGCAACCACACATTGATGTTTCTGTCCCTCTCTTTCTCCCTCCCTACCCCTCTCTCTAGAAATAAATAAAATTAAAAAAAATAAAGGTAAATAAATAAAATCTTAAAAGAAAGAAACCAATAGATTTGAGGATAGACTAGTAGAAGATTAACTAATCTGAAAAACAGAAAAACATGAACAGGACGTTGGAGACCTATGGGACAACATTTAGTGCCCCAACAAATGTATCATGGGAGTCACAGGAGGAGAGGGCGCAGAAATAGTGCCCCTTGCTCCCAAAAGAGTACTGGATGAAAACTTCCCAGACGTGATGAAAATCAATGTGGATGCAAACAAAGCTACATGAATTGCATGAAGGAAAATCACAGAGATCCACACCTAGACATGTCATACTCAAACTATTGAAAGAGAAAATTTTGGAAGCATAAGAAAGAAGTGACACTTTATATAACAGGGAACAACATTAAGATTAATAATTGGCTTCTTTCCAGAAGCAAGAGAGGTCAAAGGCAGTGGAATGATAAATTCAGTGCTCAAAGAAAAAAACTCAACTAACAACTCTACATCCAGCAAAGGCGTCCTTCACAAATGAGGGAAAATAAGGACATTCCCAAAGAAACAATTTGTTGCTGTAAAATTTTTTTCACAAGAAATACTAAAAGTTCTTACAGCAGAAAGGAAGTGGTACCAAGTGATAACTTGAATTCTCCGAAGGAAATGAAGGGTGCTAGAAACGGTCATTATGTGGATAAATGTAAAGTACTCCATAAATATTTACTTTTCACATTTTTCTCTTTAAAAACATACAGTTGTATAAAACAGTAATTATAGCAGTATACTTTTGGATTTATACAACTGTATATTAATATGTGTGACAACATATAGTACAAAGGAAGAAGAACGGAGAGAAATGGCGCTTGGACAATTGAACATCCATCCACAGGGAAAAAGTGAACTTAAACCTTTACACAAAAAGTAACAAAGAAGACCCCGGACCTAAATATAAAAGCTAAAACAGGAACACTTCTAAAAGAAAATGTAGGAGCAACCTTTGTACTCTTGGGCTAGGCAAAGAGTTCTTAGATAAAACAGCAAAAGCATGAGCTCTACAAGACAAAATTGATAACTTGAACTTCATTTAATTGAAAAACATTTACTTTTCAAAAGGCATTATCATGAAAGTGAAACTATAAGTCATAGACTGAGAGAAAATATTTTGAAATCCTATATCTAATTTTTAATAAGCAGAATGTGTAAGAATTCTTAGAGCTCTGTAATAAAACACATACTCCAATTAAAATACTTGCAAAATACTGGAGTAGACATTTTTTATTAGTGAGAAGCAGAACCAATTATGTATGTGTGTTTATATAAAGAGATGTATTATAAGGAATTGGCTCACACCATTATAGAGGCTGAGAATTACCCAAGGTCTCAATTCAGCAAGCTGGAGACCTGGGAGAGCTGATATGTAGTTTCAGTCTGAGTTCAAAAGCCTGAGAATCAGGAGAGCTGATGGTGTAAGTGCAAGTGTGCAACTGGGCAGGCATGGGAACTAAGAAGAACTGGTATTTCCGTTTGAGTCCAAAGTCTGGAAGAGACCCATGAGCCAGCTCTAAGGTCAGGCAGGAAGTGTTCCTTCCTGCTCACCCTTTTTGTTCTCTTCAGGTCTTCGATTGATTGGGTAAGGCTCACCAGTGTTAGGGAGAGTAATTTGCTTTACTTACTGTACTGATTCAAATGATAGTCTCATTACAGATCCACTCAAAATAATATTTGGCCAAAGGTCTGGACATGCTGTGGCCCTGTCACAAAATTTTGCCAAACAGGACATTATAGTTGGCTAATAATCACATGAAAAGGTACTCAGCATATTAAGTCATTATGCATATTCATTCAAACTACAATGATATATACCACTACACACCCACGAGAATAGCTGTTGTCAAAAAAGTTACAATGTGAGATCTTAGCAACAATGTGGAGAAACCCTCATCCGTTGCTTGTTGTGATATCAAATGGTATCACCAGTTTGGAAAACAGTTTTTTTCCTCGTAATGTTAAATATAAATTTACCACGTGACCCAGCGATTCCATTTGTAGGAATCTGAGAGAAACAACAGCATCCACATGAGGACCTGTATGCAAACCTTCATAGAAACATTATTATACTAGGTATTGGGAGCAATCCAAATGTCATAAGCTGGTCAACAGATTAATAAAGTGTGGTATATTTGGTATCGGAGCGGGGTTATACTGTAAATAAGCCTGAGGGAATTTGGGGGTGATAGGAATGCTCTAAAACTGGGTTTTTGTGATGATTGCACAACTGAGTTTATTTAAAAATTGAATTGTTTATTCACAATGGGTAAATTTTTAGGATGTACCTTAGTAAAGTTATAAAAAAATATGTATGTATATAATGAGCAAATGACAAAGTAAGCAGAAATAATAATTGGGGAAGTTAAAGGGGATGGAATTCTTTGTACTGTTTTTCCATCTGTTCTGCAACTTACAATGAATTCAGACTTTCAAAAGTATAACAATTTTAATGGCTTTAGAAATGGTCTAATTTTCTTTTGTAATTAAAAAAAATAAGTTAATAAATATTTGTTTTTAAAAATCCAGTCCTAAAGTGGCTTTTAATTTTTTTTACTTTTTAGAAATACTTTGTCATTTAATGATTATGCTAACTTTCAGAAATCACTCTCACTGACAGCATTCCTTTAAAAGTGTAGTTCTCAGAAGTAGGTGCCAGACCAGTAGTACAATCAATGCACTTTGCAGTCACTTGGATTTAGTCAACTCTGGCTGGTTTAAGGAAAAAGAAAATCAGTTGTAGGGATACAGAGTAACTAAACAACCTGGGCAGCCCCAGAAAACCCTGTGGTAGGAACTGGAGTGTTTTTTGCAGTTGTCATTAGAGTAGCCCAGCTCCGTGAGTCATTCAGCTCAACTTTCAGTGTCAAGGCCAGTGGGCTTCTCTGCATTCATGTGCCGACCCCCTTATTTAGGTGAGGCAGGTAAGCAGAGCTTTTTGGAAGAAATTGCCATTGAGATCATTAGTAAAAAGTCTTATCACCAAAGAGTATTATTACTAAAGGAGAAGAAAGAAAGGGTGCAAACAACCGATGCCCGAATCAGCAGGCCATGACCCTCAGGCCTGGCTGCCTGTGCCTAGAACCTAAATCAGTATGGCCTTCTGAGCAGGCCCAGCTGTCTTCAGATCCAGGAGCAGGTGATAAAGGAGTACTGCTTTCGACTCGGTTGTAAGCTGGGCTTCCTAATCCTTTCATATTTGGGTGGAATTCTGATTTCTGTCAGCATTTTACAAGTAGGAATACTAAAGAAAGAAATTGATTGACAAATACTTGAGTGCACATGTGGATACAGAAGTGGATCATCTAGTTGATGAATGGTGATTTCATTACAGTTTGTGCTCTTTGGTATTTTCTAAATCATCCTCAATAGGCATATATTTTCTAACTTTAATATGCTATGGCTTAGGAAAGCATTCCCTAACTATTTTTGTATACATATGTGTACATATGTACATACCACACATAGTATTCCCAGAAATGTTAATAGGTATAAAATAAGAAAGGATTCCATCATTAAAATATTTACGTTATATTGCGTATTCTAACACCTTCCTGGAGATCCACAATTTAACTCTACATTTTTTTAAAAAATTATTTTTATTGTTTATACTGTTACAGTTGTTCCCTCCTTTTCTTCCCTTCCCCACCTCCACCCAGACCCACCCTCTCCCCACGCTAGCCAGTCCCCCCTGGTATTGTCGTCCGTGCCATGGTTTGTGCGTAAATGTTCTTTGGTTAATCCCTGCACCATCTTTCATCTGGTCTTACCTCTTTCCGACGGCTGTTAGTCTCTTTTATGTTTCTAAGCTTCTGTTACTATTTTGGTCATTAGTTTATTGTGTTCATTAGATTTCACATGTAAATGAGATCATGTGGTGTTTTCTTTCATCGATTGGTTTAATTCATCAAGATGTAAGAGTTTCTTGTTTTCTGCTGCTGCATAGCATTCCATTGTGTAAGTGCACCACAGCTTTTTATCTACTTATTTACTGATGGGCACTTTAGAGTGTTTCCAAATCTTGGCTATTGTAAATAGCGCAGCTATAAACATAGAGGTGCATACGTTTTTTTGCATTGATGTTTTTTTTGGATCCTTGGGATATATTCTCACAATGAAATCGCTGGGTCAAAAGGGAGTGCCATTTTTAATTTTTTAAGGATATTATCCTTTGATATATTGTTTATCCTTTAATATATTGTTTTCCACAGTGGCTGTACCAGACTGCATTCCCACCAACAGTGCACTAGGGTTTCCTTTTTCCTCCAGCCTCCCCAACTCTTGTTTGTTGATTTATTGATGGTAGTCATTCTGACAGGTATAAGGTGGTATCTCATTGAGGTTTGAATTTGCATTTCTGTGATGATTAGTGGTGTTGAGCATTTTTTCTTATGTCTACAGGTCTTCTGTATGTCCTTTGTGGAGAAATGTCTATTCAGGTCTTTTGCCCATTTCTTAATTGGGTTATTTGTCTTCCTGCCATTGAATTGTATTAGTTCTTGGTATATTTTGGAGATTTAAGCCCTTGCCAGATGTTTCATTGATGAAAATATTTTCCCATCCAGTGGGTTCCCTGTTCATCTTGCTCATGATTTCTTTAGTTGTACTGAAGCTTTTTTTCTTTTAATTTATTTCTGTTTGTTTTTTCTTCTTTGATTTACTATTTGCTTCGAGCAGATAATCTGCCTTTGCACTTTTTCCCCTGCAGTGCAAAATTAGCCGGCAGGCCTAGTGCCCAAGTGAACCCTTCCTGCTTCAGATAAGTGTCTGGTCTGTGCTAGCGAGCATTTGCACCTGTGGAAAGGTGTTCCGAGGATGTTTGTTTCTCTCATCTGCGCAGGAAAATGCGACAGCACGAAAGCAAAGCATTTTGACTGTAGGGTGCGAACACAGTTGTTTCCCCTTGGCAGTACTTCTCAGGTTCAATGATCGCATCTTCTCCAGTCCCTCCCCCCATAAAAGAAAACGTTAGATGCAAATATTAACACATTTGTTGAGAGCAGTAAATTAAAGTGAAATTATGTGACTCATGCTAATAATATATGTTCATGTGCTTTATTTGAAGGTCACTCTGTTAGATTTCTGGGACAGAAAAAGGATAATGGAAAACGGCTGGGGGGAGCGCCGCTGGATCTGCCAAAGATCAGGAAGAATCCACTGATAGAAATCATTTCCATCAATACTGGGTAAGCTGCTCTCAGACCTACTCATAAAATATTCAGTGTGCTCCATGCATGCAGTGGGTTTTTTCCTGGACGTGTGATATAGAAGAGTAGTTGTACATTTTCATGGGAAGGAAAAATCGAAAAGCTCTGAAGCACATGATTATAGTTCCTTCTAAATGTTCCCGGTATACGAATTACACTTACGTTTGCAGCAAAGTTTTATGTCTTTGATTGATATTATTCTAACTTCTTTTTGGTAATAAACATGGATTTCATTTTCCAGCTATGCCCTTGATTAAAATCTTTTAAAAAAAAGTATTTTATTGTGGAGAATGGTGAACATGCTTCTCATTTTGGACTGTTTTTTCAATAGGGTTATAGTAAATATTGCCCAAGATACAAACCATGTTTTGATTACTAACTATCTGAAATACATATTTGAAAATGTTCCTCTTCTAGTTCAGGAGGTCAGAAGTCTTAACACCTGTCTTACTATGTTAAAATCAAGGCTTTTGGGGAGAAGTCTGTTTACTTGCTTTTTTAGCATCTATTGGCCACCCATGTTTCTTGCTTATGGTTTCCTTCTTCCATCTTCAGAGCCAGCAACATTTTATTTCTTTGTGTCTTCCATGGTAACACCCCCCTCTGCTTCTGACTTTTCTTCTTGTAAGTGATTATATTGTGACTCACTGGGGGCACCTGAATAATACAGGATACCCTCCCGATTTTAATGTCAGCAGATCCCCAATCTTAACATCATTTGTAACCTTAATTTCCTTTGGCGTGCAAGGCTCCAAGAGTTGGGATAGATATGAGAGAAGATTGTAGGTAGAGAAAAGAATCAACAAAGGCACAGAAGTAGACCATATAGTTGTTTATAAAGTAGATAATTTTGTCCAATTTGTCTGGAGTTTTCATTATATGAAAAGGGTGGTAAATTATTTTTAGTGTGAAGAATCTAATTACCTTAATTCAGTGGTAAAGGAATGGAGAGCCACTGAAGTCTGCAATAAAGGTGAGCAGTAAACACAGGCGTTAGGAAGGTGGTTCTGGGACTAGCGTGTGATGCATCCCAGCCAGGAAGGAGTGAGGGCCTTCTTTACTGAAGTGGTAGTTGTGGGGGTAAAAAGCAAGGATAGCAGCGAGCTGTGGGATGGTTGGGAACACTGGCTTTGGCCTACTCTGATGAAGTTATTTATAACTGTGGACATGGCAGTTCCAAAGAATGGTTGGGGGTAGAAATACAAGGTAAAAAAAGAAGCTTTAATTGAAGGGGGGAAAGTGAATGAGGTCACGGAAGGTGAGTGGTCATGTCAATGTTTGGGAAAGGGGAGGCCGAGGAGTCATCTGGGAAGTAGTAGTCAGAGGTGCAGGTTTTATGACTGTGGGTGTGATGCTGTCGCTGCTTCAGATCCCTTCAGGAGAAATGATCCTGGGCTAGGTGAACCGTCTCGGCAGAGTGGGGAAATTGGAAACTGGGTTAGAGAAGAGTAAGTTTTGCTACAGGAAGATTACTCTCTTGAGGAGTTGGACTGTAAATTGAGATAATATTTAGAAAATAGGAAGTTTTTTTTTTTTTAATTTGAGCTCATTTAGACACAGAGGGGTAAGGATTAGAAATATATTGATGGGAGAAGCTAAACGGGATATGTATACAGACAGAAAGGTAAGTCTCAGAAAGGATGAATACTTCTGTGCTTCCTTAGATGTAGGAGTAAAAGATGTGAGGAAGTTTAAGTGTGGAACTTTCTCGTTTTTCTTAAACTTCTTGACCAGTTAAATGTGGAGAAAGTGGCTCAGTTTCTTCCTGCTGACAGGTGAGATGGAAGGCGGTGCTTCGCTGCCATGCCCCTTTGTGTTTTAGTTAATGTCCCCAGTGTTGTGATGGCCCTGACTTGAGAATACAGCCCTCCCTGTCCAGGATGTGTCAGCCTTCTTTCCCTCCCTTTCTCCCTTTGGCATCGATGTGCTTTCTTCTCTTTTCTTTTCCCTTCCAGTCATGGAAAGGGAAACTTTACTGAGGCCCCAGGGCCACGGGGTTTAGGCAGAAGGCCGCCCTGCAGGCCCAGGAGGCGCTAGAGGGGTCCTATTTAACCGGTTCCGTAAGGCGCAGGTTGTTGGTGTGCAGCAGTTGACAGCGCAGGGGTGCAGGCGGGCATGACGCTGGTGGCAGATCATCTTGTCACAGTCGCACTTCCAGGCGAGCTGGCAGAGGGAGGGCTTGATGATGCCTCCCTGGAGATGAAGCATCAGGTGTAGGGTGGACGCTTTCTGAATGTTGTCGTGCCAGAGAGTGGGGCCATCCTCCAGCTGTTTGCCTCAAAAAACAGACGCTGCTGGTCAGCGGGATGCCCTCCTTGTCTTGGTTTTAGCTTTGGCATTCCCAGTGGTGCCACTGGGCCAACTTCTAGGTAGACTGTCTTCCCAGCTGGGGTCTTACAGAGAGCTGCACCTCTGTGTCCTCTGGGGGCTGCTCCCCTCCTCCTTGAAGAGAAAGCGCTAACCTATGTATTTCCTATCATGTTAGAGTCTAATCATTTAGCCAAAAACAATAATTTCTGTGTGGTAAAGATACAGAATTTAAAGATTCATGCCAGTGTTTCATTCTTCCGGTTAAATTGGTGGAGCCAGGCCGTAGTTCTAATGCGCGAGGGAGGGTGTGTGTGGGTGTTTTTGCTAGAGGGCCGTGACCCCTGGGCTGTGGTCAGGACGGAGTCAGCACGTAAACCGAAGAAGTGAGCTGAGGTTGGAAGACTCGGTGTTTGTCAGGGAATCCCAGTTGTGTGATTGCCTCATTTTTCCTAGCACTGAGAGTGGAGCGTGCAGACCGAAGGTAAAGTAAGGGCAAAAAGTAAAAGAAATCAGAAACTGGGCCATAAAGAAAAATCTGTGCTTTATTGTGCCTGCTCTGTCACTATTAAAGTCGTCAGCTCTGACAATATTGTGGCAACTTTGTTCTTCCAAAGCCAAGAGTTGAGCTGTAAGTTAGATCATTTTAGTAACTACTCTCAGATTACCCGTAGTTTGAAGGGTAGTCCTCCCCCGGGCTAAACGCATCTTAGGAAAATGCTTCCTAACCCTGTACTGCTTCACTGACACATTTTCTTTAGAAATTTCTCGTGTCTTTTTTGTTATTTGATACTGTCAGACATAAAATGGTGGTTTAGGGGAACCCTTAAGGGGAATCTAATTTTCTTTAAGATTATTCACTTAAACTTATTATTATTTTTAAAAATATCTGTTACTTTTTCTCCCCTGTAACATCTTAGCTCTTGGAAAACTAACTTGGATGTTACCACTTTCTTTCTGTAAGGTCCAGAGGTTAGCAGTCCCTAGTCCAATGCTAGGTATATGGGTACTCTCTAGATATTCGAATGAGTGAATGAGAGAACAAGAATGTAAATTTACTTTACGTAAGTGAAGTTGTTTTTAGAGAAGTATAATGATTACAAATAACTTTTTGTTATCTTCCTGGTTCTAATTATTAAAACATGAAATAGTTATCAACTACATATAGTCATAATACACTTGAAAGTATAATTATTATTTGCTTACCATATTACCAGGTATTGTGTTAGATATTATGATAAATACAAAGATAAACATTTCCCAGATCAATAAGTGACTAACATCGACTGAATCTAAACAAGTGGCTATAAACACGGAGTTAGTTAATTGCGGCTCCGACGTGGGGAAGATTTGGATCTCATTCTATTCCACATTCAGGGCAATGCTGTTAGGTTCCCGCATGGCACTCTTCCTAGGCAGGGACTCTCCTCACCTCTGAATTGAAGAGCTTTGTGACATGGAGGACCGTCTCACTGCCTCTCGGGGAGATGCAGTGGCACAGTGAAAAATTCTGCTGGAATCCAGGTGCACAGGTGAAGGCGAGGAGCCTAAGGCCTGCGCTGGAGTCAAGGGTCTGCAACTCCACGGCGGGAGCACCCAAGCGGCCAGCCTGGCCCAGTGCTCTGCCCTGTGGGCTCTGCTGTCCTCCCCTGTCGGCCAAGGGGGAAAAAAAAGTTCTCCTGCTGCCATTGTCAGTGCACAGTGGGAAATTAAGCCCCGAATGCTGCCTTTTTATGTCACTCTTAAATTACAGCTTTCCAGAAAATTACATTCTGTAAAAAAGAAATGATTTTTTGAAGTATTTAACTAGAAGTGCTCTTAAAAAGAATTAAGTTTCCACAGAGATCCTGTTAGAAGTTTGAATATATGTGGGACCATCCTTATACTAAGGTGAACCTTTTTAATATTTTGGGAAGATAAAATTTGGGATATTTTATATTATAATCTCTTTGAAATGACTATATATTCCTATATTCCATACTGATTCTTGAGTCCTTATGTCTTAATACAGTGTCAACAAACAAGATACATTTTTTCAGTGCATGCTGTGCTGTTGTTCACTTACCCTGATTACATGAGAATAAAGCCTGGTCCTATTCTGGATTTGCTCTCTTGAGAATAGCATCTTCAGCCATGGTGCCATCCTCAGAGACAGCTGGGAGAAGATCATGACACCTCTCTCCAAGAGGCCCTATATACCCTAAAATAATTCAGCACACTGTAGTCACACACTTTTTTAAAAATGATGGCTCTATATTACTTTACAAATTAACCTAAGCCAATTTTGTCATGCATAGCTCTTGGGGTTTTTTTTTTAATAGAGAATAATAGGTACTAATGAGCATGAGTTGCTTCCCTATAACCCAGCTGTCAGATTATAATGAAGGCAAGACTCATTCCAAAATGTGCCATAGGAATTTATTAAGCAAGGTGGCATAGTCCAGCTGTTTTTGTAAGCTTAGTGAAGACCTAATTCTGCTTTAGGTGATTAAACCAAACCTTGCATGAAAGGGTCACTTGAGCCAGATGAGACAATATTGTCAGCTTTAGGCAACCAGAATCCTCTCTACAACCTCTAGCAAGAGGGTTGGTTATGGACCAAGCCAGAATCATGTCCTTGATGGTTCAAGCCAGTGCCGCCCAACTGGTGGTCTGTGGGCTAGTGCTGGGTCATTAACTATTGATGGCTGGTCTGCAACAAGTATAGCAATTTCGAGCAAACATTGTACAAACTTCCAAGGCAGTTTAACATTACTGCTTTGTCTTGCAATTTATTTTCATTGCATTTTGCCCCCCAAAATTATTGGGATATAAGAAGTTGGAAATACAAATCTTGGTCTATCACTATAGATAGTTTGAGATAGACTGGACTTGGCCAGCGTGTTGTTGTAAAGTTCTTTGCCTTATTTTGGAAAATATTTTAGCCAATTCACTTAACTTTAGTGCTACTGATTCCACTAATGAAATCCCATGTCTAGCATCTTTTATGTTGTTAGTTAACCACTTGTATTTAGTAGTTAACTACGACTTTCACAAGTGAAAACTTATTTCTGTCATTTATTATGCTAATTTACAAAGCCTCTGCTTTTGAGCAAAGATAAAAGATAGCTAAAACTTAACCAGTAATTTCTGGAAGGTAGCCTTTCTGAGTAGATACTAGCCCAGAGAGACCATTCTTAGAGTTGTGGCTTATGCTTTCTACATTAACCCTTTCAAAAAGTGAATTATAGACGTCCTGGTGTGGCCTGAATGAAACTTGAATCTGGAGCTTACGGCCGTTCTTTTGGTGCGCCCCTGAGTTGAGGAGAGACCTGTGGCTGTCGTTACTGTTCTTCTGTAAGCTGATGGAGGCCAGGGATCTATGTCTTTGTCCTGCACCTGGGATGTGTCACCAGCCCATCCTGGAAAAGGAACTAGATGCTGTGGTACAGTGGAGAGAGCTCTGTGCTTGGGGTTTGGAGTCAGAGACGCTGTTGTTTCCTGGCTGTGCGACACAGTAAATTAGATAATCTCTTACAGGTGACCTCCTTTCTAACATGGACTCTTGCTAAGTACCATGTGAATAGCCTAACACATTATGGGCACTTTAATAAATATTTTGCTTAAATTGATGTTGCCGTATTCCATAGTCTGCCAAAATTCTCCAAGACCTCTTCCTTTCTCTTCACCCTTTGTACTATTAAGGCAGGAAAGTTGAATTTAAATTTAGGAGTTTCTCCAATTTATCATGAACTCATCAATCTTCTAGTTGTTCAGTTTTAAGTGAATGCAGCATACACTTAGAAATTCATCTTAGTCTCACGCATAACTTTTAGTGCAGTGTCTTGCTGCAGTGTCGGCTCCGTAAACATTTTAGCCTTTTCAGTGACAGCAGCGCCACTTAAATGCAGACAGAAACTCTCTGGCCGAGCTGTAGTGTAGCTAATGACTACTCTTTTACTATAGATGAGGATTTTGTAGGAAAAAGAGTATGTTAATTTGGACTATGAATTAAGTCAAATTTGTCTCAAACAATTAAATGTGTGAAATTGAAGTATTTGTGGCAATTCTGAACGTGTTACATTTTTACTTTTAGCCAAAAACTTGTTATTCTGAAATTGTCAGCTTTTTTTGTTTTCAATGAAATCTCCCAATACTTTATCTTCACTGAAATATTGTGCAGATGAAATTTTAAAGTAATCTTATTTTTAGTGCGTAATAAAACTGTATTTGGGAAGAATCGTTCATAAGAACAGTGGATGGCACTATTGGCCCATAGCTCTGAGGTAATTATTGTTAAGTCACAGAAGCTTCCAATGCTGGTTTAACAAATGCCTTTAAGTTAGTGGCCCAGTTAAAAACTTTGGGCAGTATTAGGATGCGGGATTTAATCTTACATTTTGTAAATTCTTCTTTATGTAATCATTATTATATAAAGTTTGAAACGAATACTTAAGTTTCTTAATAATTATATATAAAGAAGTGGCTGGTTTTTAAAAATAATTTTAAATTCTAGCAAGTTATAGTTATACAGTTGTGCTAACTTAGAAGTGCATCTTATCACTCTCCTGACAACATTATTTAGTATAGGGAAGGGAGAATAACTTTGAATTTGGATAAAAAAAAGTAAAAATTGTAAGATACTCAAATTTAAACACACAATTAAAGAAATTTTAGTTTGAAGTTAATTGATAGAGTGGTTAATACTGTCTTCAGGTTAGTTCATACATTTTATGGTAAGGACATACATTAATTATAAACGGTAATAGATGCTCTTACAGTTTAGAAAGCTTATTGTTCTATTTCATGTGTACAAGACCTGTTTGCCCTTTAAGAAAATGAAACAGCCCTGTTTCTGACTTTCGTTTATTCAGCAATGTGGCTGAGTACTTGTTAAGTGCGTGGATAGAAAGATGCATTCGTTTGGTGTCTGCCACTGAGAATCCCCCAGGACAGAGAATGAAACGAGCACAGAGCAATTGAATTATAACATTGTAAGTACTATAGTGCAGGAGTAAACAAAGTTATCTTAGAACCGTGATGGATTGTTTGAATGAGATCGAGAGGACACCCATAGAAAGTAGGTATTTTGGCCATGTCTCAAAGTATATCTCCTGGGTGAGTTCATAGGCAATTTAAGCATGGGGGAACTTCACCCCCTCCCCCAATAAACAGTGGTATTGAATTGTGAAGGGCCATGTCTTGTACGGAGAATGATGAGTGTGGGTTAGTGTGGTCATGTTTTGAATAATGGAATAGTAGGAGAAATGTTAGAACGAGGTAGCGATAGAACAAGGCAGCTTGAGATGGGTCAAGTTCAAACTCAGCCTCGTCATTGTATCATTTTGCTCTGTGACATTGTATAAGTTCTTCAACCCTTCTACAGGTCTCAATTTTCTCATCTATAAATGGGATGTATTAGTGTTGTGAGAATGTAAAGAGGTCATCTGTTTAATTAACACAAGGCTTGGCCTAGAGTATCTGTTCAATATAATTACTATTAAGCTTATTGCCATCACAGCTATGCAGAAGACAAACCTGAGGCTTAATTAGATTGCAGTTTGCTTACGACAGTGGAGCAGGAAGTGGTGGAGTCATGACTTGAATCACATTGTCTAACTGATTCTTTTTTCAATAAAACACAAGTGGCTGCTAGCCCAGCTTGCTGTCCTTGCACTGGAATTGTAGTTCTGTAGCTAGTTGAAAGGGAAGCCAAGTCAAGCTAGTTGGAGACAAAGGCAGAGAACAGCCTCCTAAGCCCGAGAAAGATGCTGCGGGCCTCGGATTTTTACAAAGAGAATGGAAAATGGAGGTGGACTAGGAGAATTTGTACAGTGTGCTTTTCTTTTTCAAAGATTTTATGTATTTACTTTTAGAGGGAGGAGAAGGGAGGGAGGAAGAGAGGGAGAGGAACATCGATCAATTGCCTCTCACACATGCCCCAGCTGGGGACTGGGCCTGCAACCCAGGCGTGTCCTGACCAGGAATTGAACTGACAAACTTTTGCTTTGCAGGATGATGCTCAACCCGCTGACCCACGCTGGTCAGGATCTACTGTATACTTTTATTGTACCATGTTAGACCTCTCTTGAGATTCATCGTTAATTCGGTGGGATGGCGTTTTCCTGTTATGAGGGTGAAGGTTGAGACTGCTAAAGCACTTGGACTTGGAAATAGGTGACTGTCGTACCCTCCTGTTTGCCTTTTGTTTTCCTAGGCCAGTACTCGAGTTTGGGTGTGTGCAGATGAGCTGCACTCGGAGGGCACTGGGGCGTGAATGGTTGTGTGTCCAAAGAGCTGTCATCTGTCAATTTTCCTGTTACTTCAAGGAAACTTATTTTCTAGCTCCATCAGGAAAGGAAAAAAAAATCCCCAAACTGTCCAGCCCAACTTTAAGTGAGTATAATTGGACACACATGTGATTGTGGATAAAGGCCTGTCAGTTTTTCAAAACAAAAATAGTATAGATCTCACTTGTTTTTGAAACTGCTGTGCTCTTATTTTGCCGCATCTCAGCATGGCGCAACAGTTGTTTTATTTTCTCTAGCCCTGACAAGGCAGAGTGTTTTGTTTGGCTTTTTAAAAAGGCAATAGTGCATGTAGTTAAGACCTCATTTACTTTATCTGATGAAGAATGTCTATTTTTCTGTAAACCCACTAAGGAAACTGGGTTTAAGGCAAGGTCATTCTGTGAAATCCTCGTATCTGCTTTTAAACAATGTCTGCAGCTTTGTGATTTGTATGGTATAGGACAAGGTCTGTCCAGAAGGTGTCCAGGCATGCACTGTGAAAAAGAGACATTTACTGAAGATGATACCAGATACAAGAAACATTGTACACAGGACA
Source organism: Macrotus californicus (assembly GCA_007922815.1). Classification (NCBI taxonomy): domain Eukaryota; kingdom Metazoa; phylum Chordata; class Mammalia; order Chiroptera; family Phyllostomidae; genus Macrotus; species Macrotus californicus. The sequence goes on from VMDR010003676.1 coordinate 25,521, forward strand.
GTGATGCCTCAGTCCCCTTCAAAGTAGGCACCTTGGGACCTCACACAGTTCTCCCAATCGCCATCAACTGCCTTGTCATATTTTTCTGAATCTCATCAGTGGTGTGACATTTCTCCCCTTTCAAAGGTGATTTTAGTTTTGGGAAAAGCCAGAGGTTTCAGGGTACCATATCTGGGCTGTAGGGAGGCTGAGTCACCTGGGTGATTTGATGTTTCCTCAGACCCTCTGTGTGAGACGTGATGTTGTGAAGAAGCTGCCAGTCACAAGTTGCCCATAGCTGTGGCCTTTTGAATCATCCGAATAGTTTCTGTGGAGGAAAGTTCAAGCTTCAAGCAAAAGTTGATGCAGATTCGTTGCTCTGCTCACTCAGTCATTTTGAATGCCACAGCCACACAGTGCACATGCTCAGTCAACAAGGCCTACTGCCCCCACTGACTAGTACAGTGAAATCATCATTGTTCACACATTTCAGTCCACTCTCCCTGGCTGCCAGGTTACATCGATGTCAGGCAAACTGTTTTCGTTGTATTAACAATGGATGGACTTTTTCCCGCCAGAACCTCATATTTCTGTGGTCTTTTTATATTATCCTTAAAATAAGTATTAATTGTGAGAGATACTAGGAGTTTAGGGAAATCTTTCTACCTTATAAGTCACCTTTTATGTATTGTTCAAACACTGTTCTTGAGAAAAATACAAACTGTCCCCTCCTCCTCCACTTCCCTCATCCCTGATTTTCTTTTTCCCTCTGCCCACATCTGTATAAAGTTATGAGAACAGGGTATGTAAGGGGAGATTTATTTTAATAAATTTTTTTATTTATTGATTTGAGAGAGAGAACACGTGCATGCGTGAGAGAGAGAGAGGTAGAGAGGCACGTCGATTGGTTGTTAACTTCTTTATGCACTCATTGGTTGTTTCTTGTACGTGCCCTGACCGGAGATTGAATGCGCAACCTTGGCCTATTGGGTGACACTCCAACCCACTGGGCTACGTGGCCATTTAGGACCACGCATAGCCCCTTGTGACAGGAAGATATGTCAGGATTGCTGGTTTTATTCAGTGGTTTGTTCACACATTCACTTGTTTATTCTTTGTACTCTTTCACTCATTTATTCAAGGAACAGTTGTGGAATATCTGCATGTACCAGGTGCTCTGCTGAGTGCAATAAAAGAAACAGGGCTGGTCTGTTTTATTACTTCCCTTGAGAGTTTCACAGTCTAGTATAGTTTAGTTAACTGGTAAAAAACTCCATTTTAGTCTTCATAGAAGATGTTAATCATCAGTTCTTTTTATATGTGTGAAGCTTAAAATTGTGTATGTAGAAATGACCACAAATACAGAGAAGGAATAAAAGGGAATGTGTAAAAAGTATGATGACTGAAAATGGGCATGTACAACATGTGTAACATGTTAGCTAGCGGGATCCTCTTTGGGAAGTGGTTACTGGTCACCACTGTCACATAGTAACACTCAAGGATCAGGCAACCCGTGATCCTGGGAGTGTTGATTCCGTGCTTACTCTGTTAAATGAAACGCCTCTGATTTCATTTCCGAGGAATGGAATTTTAAGAGTCCTTTGAGCTACTCTAGCTTCTTTCTCGTTCTTATTTCTACTATTAGGCTTTTTTTGTTTTTGTTTCTGTATACCTACCTTAATTCTCAATTGCATGCAAAGCAATAAAAGTACAGACAAGGTGTCAGTAGTAGCACTGCTGTCGACACATTGAATGCCTTTTCAAAAACAAGGTGCCCGTGTGGACCAGACGCCTATGAGGGGAGAGTGGGGGCCGAGGCTCTGCTGCTGCCGAAAGCGCGTTAGTGCTGTGTCTGCGCCATCGTGGCGGCTGGGCAGCACTAGCCTCCTGTGCAGCTGAGCTGGCCTGCACTTCCGTGGGTTGCTTGTTATGTATCAGATGCTTAATTTTCAAAAATTTAATTGTAAGTTTATTTTCCAAATATTCTATTTGGAAAAAAGCTGTGGTACACTTACACAATGGAATACTGCTTGGCCATAAAAAAGAAATCTTTCCTTTTGCCACAGCGTGGATAGAACTGAGAGCATTATGCTGAGTGAAATGAACCAGTGAGAGACAAATACTATATGGTTTCACTTATATGTGGAATCTAATGACCAAAATAAAAAAAAGGAAGAAACATACTCATAGATACAGAAAACGAACTGACCGCTGTCAGAGGGGAGGGCGGTGAAGGGATTAAGCAAAACAAACAAGTAAATTTTAAAAAATAAATGAATGAATGAATGAATAAATAAATATAAGCTCATAGACGCAGACAGAATGGTCATTACCAGAGGGAAAAGGGGACAGGGGGAGGCAAAAGAAACAGAGGGGGTAAATGACGGAAGGAGACTTGAGGTGGGGTGGTGAACACGTAACAGATACAGATGATGTGTTATTATAGAATATTATACTTGAAACCTATGTAGCTTTTTAAAATTTACTTATTTATTTATAGACAGGAGAAGGGAGGGAGAAAGAGAGGGAGAGAAACATGGATGAAAGAGAGATGCATCTGTAGATTGCCTTCCACACACCTCCTACTGGGAATAGAACCCACAACCCAGGCGTGTGCCCTGAATGGGAATTGAACCGGCGACCTTTTGCCTTGCAACTACATCCAACCCACTGAGCCTCACTGGTCAGGGCTGAAAGCGATATAATTTTATTAACCAATATCACCCCACTAATTTCAATAAAAATTAAAAAGAAAAGATTGTTTAAAAGAAAAATACTCCATTAACTTTAAAGTCTTGTGGTAGATTTTCAAAAGTGAATAATGAAGGAAAGAATAATGTAAATATTTGAGGATTTTTTGTTTAGATTTTTGATTTGGTTATCTTATTTTTGCATACCCTAAATCAGAGTCCCGCTGTGACTAGGACTCCTGCATAGAATGTTTTCCTGAGACACTTCACAACTTCCTATTTGGAGCAGCTTCAGTATGGCTTATCTAGTCTCTTAGTTGTTTTTTTATCCAATACTGCTTTTCTTACATCTTGGTGGTCCTAGATAACTTTAATTGATCGGTCCGGTGATGTCTGTATTTCCTTATTTGTCCTATCTTGCAGTCTCTTTACCTTTGTTAAATGTTGCTTTGTTTCCTTTCCATTCTTTCATCTTCTGTCTCTCCTGACTTCCTCAGGTGCTGTTGTCATCAGGCTACTTAGGTTAGTAGGACAGCTTGTCTTGAAGACCACCGATGTGTTGTGTTCTCCATATTTGATAGAGAATCATTAGTTTTCCTTTCTGAGAGTGGCGCCTTTTCTCCTGAATTCAGATATATTGACAATAGCCAAATACTATCTTTTATGATCTAGACTAGATTATTTACTGTATTTTGCTGTGTATAATGCACACCTGTGTTTTTATTATTATATTACTCATTATTATACTCATGGCATGTAATCATTATACCCATGTATGGTGCGCAGCCTTATTTTTTCCTCTAAAACGTGGGCATAAAAGTGCATGTTACACACAGCAAAACACTATATTCTTTTCAGAGTACGGTACTTCATAAATTTACCTTTGTCTTTCTCTTTCTGTTCTGATGGCCTTAATTGCTTAATTTTGCCTTGTCTAACATGTACTATATGTTAGCAAGCATAGATTTTCAGGTATATTTGATTAGAACAAATTCACAGAAGTGGAATTACTATGTCAAAGTTAAGAACATTTTTATGAGTCTTGGAATACAAACTCAAATTGCTTTCCAAAACATTGCCATTTATAATGCTAACAATTAAGAGGATACATATTTTATTCCACTATAAAGTCTTCTTTATTATTCCCATTTTATGGAAACTGAGGTTTAAGAGATTAAATAATGTACACAGAGCTACTGTCTTAGTATAAATGTAGCTACCATCAGAGTAGAAATTAGCTATAATCTGCAGTCTCATTTGTTGATGTGAGAGGCCACTTGGCCTACAGATAAGAGTATAATTTTGGAACCGGACTGCTGGGGTCTAAGTCCTAGTTCCAGTGCTCACTGTAACCCTGGGCAGGTTTCCTTTCGCACACGTGTTTCCATCTCTAACATGGGGATTATAATAATACCTGTTTCATAGGGCTGTTGTGAAGATTAAATATATCCATGGATAGCTCAGCGTAGCATCTGGCGAATAGCAGTTATTACATAAGTGACTGCTGTCATTATCACCATTTTAATTAGACCGTAGTCTCTTTATTTTTTTATCCGTATAGAATGTCTGTCCTTTGTTCCTAAAACAACACAGGCATTTTGGGTGATGAAATTACTGAACCATTTAAATGTTCAAATGAGTGAGTGAATGAGCGAAAAAGAAAGAAAAGAAAGAAAGGAGCAAGCCTGGAACCCACGTCTTTCACTTTTGTATAATTATGCTGTTTTATTAAAAGCCTCCTTGTTTTGTGTGGTAGATAAGAAAGAACTAGTTGAATTAAATATATCTATTATGAATATATGGAATTGTCGTTTATAACCCTTCCTCAACAAGTGTTTGGATGGATAGGGTAACATGAGTTCGTGTAGTGAGAAACCGTTTGATTTAAGCTCTTTATTAATGGGTTATACTATGTAAGATCTTCTGCCCACTAATGAGAATGGACTGAGACCTTTTTGTAGGGCATGGGAAAAAAAACAACTTTTAACTAGGGATAGACTTAGCAAAATATTTCTTAAGTCTGTTTATTATTCATAGCCCTATCGCCAAATGCCAATTGCCCACACACCTTCTTAATACAAGTCCATTTTTTGATCATTAACAATCCTTTTGAAAGATTTATATATTCAGAGATGAGTACAGCTGGAAAGGATTTTAGAGATCTAAGATCTTTTCACAGGCGATGAAACTGAGGCTGCTGGGCATCACCACCCGAAGTTTGGTGGGCTGCGTGCTGCGTGCTGCATGTGTAGGAGGGTTTGGTTCATGACGGAAAGAGGCTGCTTTGACAAGTGGTGCACCTTCATCTTCAGGACTTTAGAGTTTGTTGGAAGGATTCAGCTTTGTCGTCTTCAAGACAGCATAAAAATTATATTTTGTGTTAGCTTGCATTGAAGTATGTATAGGTCAAAACCCAGAAAAGGCATTACTTTGGCCAAGGTTTAGTGAGAGGAAAACAGTGAAATGATCTTTCTGTTAAGTGAATTGGATTACATCGGATAAAAAGGCTACTGAGACATAAGACTTCTCTTTGGATGGGTGAGAGTCTTCACAGAATCTCTAGATTTTGTATCTCCTTGTTTTCTTCTATTCACTCATCATTTGCCTTTCCCATCTATATTTCTGGTTCTGTTCTGTACTTTTCTTCTTACAGGTTTATGTGTTTGTATCACTAGCACCTAATAGTGACTAGCATATGGAAGCTCTCAATGAAAAAGTGTTTAGGACTCAATTTCCAAATGCTCGTGGTTTGTTACCATTGTGAAGTCTCTCTCACTGTTCCCTGAGTGTTCCCCTTGTGTCTCAGCCTTTCTCAGTGTGCTCTCTGAGAGATTTAGCCTGAACTTACCGCTGAATGTTTTCAGGCATTCACTGTATATAGTGAATTAACTTCTCTCCTGGGTATTTAGATTGGTAAGTAGTTCCTTCCACTTTAGGGACAAATGAGAAAATAATCACCGAGACGCTATGTCTTGTAGCACTTAATCTTCTCTTGGAACACGGGTTGAGAAAAGCCAATTTGTTTACTTCATCAGGCCCGCCCCCCCATCCTTCTTAAACCTGCTTTTCTAAGTGACCGACGTCAGAATGACGTCGGTTGTTTTCATTCCACACTTCCTCACGTTGTGTGTACTTAGTTCTTACTAGGGATTGTTGCGAAGTTTGCATCACACTGGAAAAGTTGCAGTGAATTTGGCTTATTCTTTAATAAGAAAATAAGCAATAAATATATAATACAATTTTCATATTCCTATGTTATTTCATGTAAAGCATATACTACTTGAATGTCAAACTGGTCATTACTGGCTGGTTTGTATACGAGACGTGCTGGGACCATGACAACACAAGTTCAGGGGCAAAGGAAGGTGACTGCACCTAGTAGATTGAGAATGGCTATCACCGATTCGGCCGCTGCAGCTGACCCTTGAGAGTCATGTATGGGAAGCAACCAATCGATGTTTCTCTCTCTCTCCCCCCACCGCCGCCCCTTCCTTTCTCTCTAGAATCAATGGAAACTTACCTTCGGGTGAGGATTAAAAAAAACCTTTGGCCTAGGTATTACTCACATAGATGTTCATAATGCAAGTGGAGTAACCTCCCTGATTTCTAAGGAAGTGTTGGGCAATATTCTGTATTTGCTGTGTTAAGAAAAAAGCTGTAAGCCCTCTCCCCTCTTTCCTCTCTTCATAGAGTGATAGAAATGATAGATGACTTCAGCCAGTTGTGTGCCTTGTACAACATACTTAGTAAAATGATATTTTCTTTAGAGGCATGTTTCCGTACCGCTGTAGTACTTGCTGTTAACTCTTAAAAAGTATGAGTTAATTTTCTTTACGTTACTGTTAGAAGTCTGATAAAGCATATTTATGACCTATACATGACATCCTGTATATCCTATGCAATAAACAAAGAGAAAATGGAAAAAAATTGCTTCCTAAAAAATTCTCATGAGGGAGATAGGAGACAGTTTTATATTCAGGAGAAATAGCTACTGGAAAAGAGAAACCAAAAGGGAAGCAGGCTGTTGGGCAGAGTAGGTTCTGGTGCATCTGGGACCAAGGCCATGGAGTGGAAGTGCTTAGAAGAATGATGTATCCCCTCCACCTCAAAGGCAAGTGCGTGCTAGAAGAAGGTGAACGAATTTTAATATTTTTAAAGGTTTTATTTATCTTTAGAGAGAGGGGAAGGGGGGAAAAAGAGGGGGAGAGAAACATCAGTGTGCGAGAGATACATCTATTGGTCGCCTCTTGCATGCCCCCAGCTGGGGACCTGACCCAAAACCCGGGCATGTGCCTTGACCTGTGGCCTTTCAGTTCACAGGCTGGCACTCAATCCACTGAGCTGCACCAGCCAGGGCTGAATTTTAATTTTTTAATCTTGTTTAGGAAAAAAAGGTGATATTTAGATCATCTATGGAAATTTTTCCAAGATTATATTTTTATTACTTTCCATTCTATTTACATCTCTTTTATTCTTTTAAATCTTCAGATACTACTACACCATACCATTTTACAGTGACCACATATTTGGAAAATACCTTTAAAGGTTTAGGAATTCTACTGTAGTCATTCAGTAAGAATACCTTGAACGTATACTGCGAACCAGCTACAGAATAGGTATAAGGGTGCATTGATGAGTAAAGAAGATTGATGAGTGAACTGTAATAATTTGGAAAAGAAATATGGTAGTGTGAACTCAGGGAGCGACAGTAAAAGCAGAGAGAAAAGAGTCATTGGGATTAAGAACGTAGGGGTTGGTTAGTTCAGGGATGAGAAAAAACCTACAGGCCGATCTGGCCACGGCCTTTATTGTCCAGTTGTGCTCTAAGGACCAGCTGGGGAAAGCAGTCAAGAGAAGAATAATATTTTGTGACACATGAATATTGTATGTAATTCAGATATCTACACCGTAAACAAAGTTTCACTGGGAAAGGGCCATACTCGTTTTTTTAAGTTGTCTGTGACTGCATTTCATGCTACGGTGGTGGAGTCGAGCGTCGATGACAGACTGCACGTGGTGCTGAGCAGGTCAGGGTTCATGTGGCTGTCTGGGGGCGCTGTCTTTAGCATGGCCTGGAGGGGCTGGGTTATGGAGAATGGGCTGACCCTTTTCTGGCATCTGCAAACCTGGCTTTGGGATTTTACCTGTGTTCATAAGACTGTTTTGTCTGCCTGAGGTACTTACCGCTTGGTTTTTTTCCTTCTGGAGGTCTGCAGCTTTGATAGTTGTGACTAATTATTGTCCCCCTGTGACCAGCCCAAAATAAAAGCTCTGCAGCCTGGGTCTCAAGCGGCTGTCCTTGGCCAAAATGGCACGTGTGTTACTACTCTTCACTGCTAGAGAGGGCAGTGCATTCTGTGCGGCTCCTCCCAAGGGGGAGGGACCCAGGAAGCCTGTGAAAGATCCCTTTAGTCTTCCTCTGGGTGTGTCCTTTTCTCTTGATGATGCAGTGAGTACAGAAGTCTCCTGACTGCTGTCAGTCCTCTTGGTGAATCACCAAATGTGTGGATGACTTTGGGGCACCTGGAACAGGCGATTTCAGTGATTGCATTGCTGCTCTGCACGTTACAAAGTACAGTTATAACTAACCCAGCAGTGTTTTGAGTGGATATGTATGGCTGTTTTTATTTTACTTTATTTTTTATTACCAGGGCATACCCATCACTGCAAAACAGAAAAAGACAAAAATATATTTTGAACGCTTCAATTTTAAGGCACATTGGAGTGCGGATTATTTTGTTATGAATCAGACGGCAAAGCATTGTGTTTACTACGCAGTGACACCCCTAACTGTCCTAAAAGAATGTGAACGCCTTGACACTCCAGAGTGAGCATTCATCCCAGCATTCCCGATTCGCAGGAAAGCAGCAGTCAAAAATCAGACAACTTAAAATAGAATGTTTGTGCACAGCAGAATGTCTTTACAAAAGTAAAAAATGAAAATGAGGCTGCAACTAAATTGAGTTTCTGATTGGCACGTTTGTTAGCCAGGCAAGCCACTTACCAATAGTGATTTCAGTGAGTCATGTTTTGATGCCCCAGCTGAAGGAGCTGCGTCCAGGGAAGGTGAACTTCTCAGTAGACGTTAGGGAAGAGCAGTTGCTCAAAGACTTGAGAGCATGGGGTGCAGCATTAGTAGTTTGTTAAAAAAAAAAAATTGAGACAAATTATTTCAAGTGTTTTTCTTTGGTTCTTAATTAGTCAACAGATGTTTCCAATATTACTCAATTGTTTATTAAAGGAGGCAATGATGAATTTGAAGCTGTGGAAGAATCAGCCTCTCTAAATAGCCCATGAGGCACAATTACAGATGACAGTATTTAGAAAGGAACTAAGAAAACACTAATTCAGTGCAAGCTGAAGTGGAACCTGCTAAGATGTGTTAGAACGGATGATGGTAAAAGTTTGTGTAAAACAGAAAAAGTGTTAGACAAATTTACAAATTGGGAAAGTATAGGATGGTTTTTTTTTTGTATTTTTTAAAATTACTTTATTGTCGTTCAATTACAGTTGTCTGCATTTATTCCCCACCACTTACCCCCACCCCAGCCATCCCCACTTCCCTCCCTTGCTTCCACTCCCCTTGGTTTTGTCCATGTGTCCTTATGGTTGTTCCTGAAAACTCTTCCCCCGTTTTCCCCTCCTACCTCCCCTCTGGTTACTGTCAGATTGTTCTTAATTTCAATGTCTCTGGTTCTATTTTGCTTGCTTGTTTGTTTTGTTGATTAGGTTCCAGTTAAAGGTGAGATCATATGGTGTTTGTCCCTCACCACCTGGCTTATTTCACTTAGCATGATGCTCTCTAGTTCCATCCATGCTGTCGCGAAGGATAGGAGCTCCTTCTTTCTGCTGCGTAGAATTCCATTGTGCAAATGTACCATAGTTTTTTGAGCCGTTCATTTACTGATGGGCACTTAGGTTGCTTCGAGCACTTGGCTATTGTAAGTTGTTTAAATTGTATAGTTATTCGTTGTATTATTCATCAGCAGATACTTTGAAGAAAATATTTGAATATGTAATATTTTATTGCACCAGTAGTATCATTGGTAAACTTCATTTTTCTCACAGACTTGTGTTGTCCGTTCTATGAATTTTTGTCAGAAACTAAAGCTAAGTGTCTTGACTTGCTTCTTTATACAGCAGTTTGTATCTTAGCAGTGGCAGAATTTTATTGTGATTTGTTGTTTTTTTTTTGAGGTCAGGGCTTAGAATTGAAATCTTGCAGAATGAGAAGAACCACTCTAACTACTGTTACTGAACCCTCACTGGCTTCGGAAGTTAGGTTTTACTGAAGATTAGATAATATTGCTTAATGAAATCAATCTAAAATGAAGGTTGCAGTGAGGTCATTTTGACAGCAACTAGTGTTTGCGTCACAAGTAACGCCTGCCTGCTCGCTGCCCCTCACGTGCTGTCGAAGCTCAGACCGAGGAGCACACTCTTCATTCTCACCCAGATTCATAGCAGATACATCGTCTGAGCTCAAACCAGTTCTAGCAGCCTTTTTTAGACCTCAGTGCCAGAGCAGAGGAAATTTCCATACTTTAAAATCCAAGTGTGCAGCGATGAGCTCCCACCTGGTTTTATTGGAAGTGATGCATCTGCATCGTGATGGCGTGCTGAAAGGCGGGTAATCCGAAGTAGAGTTCTGTAGATGCCTCCCAAGAGATGAGCACGCCCAGTTACAATCACAGGCGGGTGTGGTGCTGTCAGTGTTTGCTACCTCCCATCTGTGTGAAAAGACATTTTCAAAGATGAAATAAGTAAAATCTCTTCACCTATCAGGATTAATAGATGCACATTTGTAACTGATGTTGATGATAGGAGACGTTAACTTTGAACCCAAATCAAGTAAAATATTATTCTCATTAATAGATTGTATTGTAAGAACCATAGTACTCATATATTTTGACTTTTTGTCAATAAAAAGCTTGTGGAAATTTGTTTTCTCTCATTATATAAGTACCTACAGAATAACCTTGGTTGCCTTTTGGCCGGAAAGCTTGGCCTGGAAAAAATACTCACTCTCTAGCCCTCTACAGAAAAAGTTTGCCACGCCTTTGAAGTTGCCTGCGTGTAGAACATTCTGTGACGGCAGCAGGGAGAATGGTGCCCACAGTTTCGGCCCGGGGCACTGTGGTACCGTTCTTACAGATAGGGAGTTAAGAGAGGAGAGACCTGGTGGTCAGACAAGGATGAGTAGTTCATTTTGGACTTGTGTTTGAGATGCCTGTGGGAGATTTTCAGCAGCCAGTAGAAAATCTCATTCTGGCTTTCGGGAGAGAAACTTGGACTAGATGTGCCATCAATAGTGTAAGATAGTGACAGAAACCCTGGGTGTGATTCTTAGTGCATTCTATTTCCTTTAGAAAACTAATGCATTTTTCTGCTATGTTTTCTCTTATGAAACAAAGCTAATTTTTCACGGAGTTCCTGAACTACAGACACTGGTCACTAAGTCACTAACTGCTGTTCTTTGATTTTATACTAAGGGAGTTATTTCACATTCTCTTCTTGACTACATGATATAATGCTCTGACTGTGTGTAACTTTAATTCTCAGCTACGACACTTGAAGGAGAATTTAGAAGATCTGTTTTGAAGGCAAAAAGCATACATGCACTTTGGCTCCATCAATGTTGCTTCTAGAAACCACAGTGTTTTTATCAGGGGGAAAGCAAAAACTTGTTTACAGTGGAAAGCATAACAAAATCTGTGATCTTTTTGCCCGAGGACTCTTTCCAAAACAACTTACTGTAATAGACATCTAAGGTCAGTATTTCCTAATTTAGGCTCTTCAGCAGGAGCTTCCAGTCTCAGCCATCACCAGGGCCTTTCCTCCTCGCACACATACCCATTCCTGCCTTAACGCAGCGTGTAGGTCACGGTGTTAGTCAGCACGCGGCGCCCATGCACGTTTTTTTAGCTTAAAATAATAGAGAGAAAGATGTTTTACTTCATATCACTAATGAGTTTTACTTCTTTTTTTTTTTTTTTTTTTGGCTCTTTTCAAAACCATGTTTAGAAATCCAGTATGCTGATGAGGTGTATCTCTTTGTTAGCCAACTGTGAGCAGAGAAGTTATGTTTGATATCTTAGTATATTAGGAATAATTTTTTATCTGGAGTACATAGGGATGAAGCACTGGCCTGAAGAGGCAACATACTTCCCTGCTTTCTGTCTTTGGTTGTTCTCATAAGAATGCTTCATTCTAGTGAATACTCAGGAAATATTGGGTCAGTGGAGCTCAGGAAAATCAGCAGAATAGAAGGTTATCAATTGGAGAATAAATAACTTTAGAAAGGAGACCCTTACAGATGAGTCGTGTTACTTCTTAAAGAGTGTAGAAAGTGACAGAAAATCGGGGTTTGGTTTGACTCATCCATTCTTTTTTTTTTTTTTTTTAAATCTTAGCTGATTTTTTTCTCTTTTCTCTCCCTGAAGAAAGACATTTTTACTTTTGAGGTCTCATGAATAGAAATTATTCGGAAGTATTTAGTGTGCTGAGTGTCCCAGTTTTATAATGTAAAACACTTTAAATAAATACAAGATAGAAAGGGAAGCAGCAAGTCAGTTTAAAGATGGGTCTAAACTTACAAGTGGACATCCCTACAGGCTGGCTGATGTCATCTCTATTTTGTACTCTATTTTTCTACCTTTTGCTCTTCCATGTTTCTTTTATTATTATTTTTTAGTTATGGAACACTTCAAACACACAGAAAAGAGAGGGTGGTGTAATGAACCCTCAAGAACTCCTCAGGCTGCAATAATTATCAACAAATGGGCATTCTGTACTCATAGGTCTGCCTTCTACCATCCTTTGCCCCTTTCTTGCCACAGCATAACTGGATTATTTTGAAGCAAATATTAGAAATTGTATTATTTAATTGGAAAATACATCAGTTATGATATCTCTACAGAAAAGATCTTGGTTGTTCTTTTTCCTTTATGGAGAGATAAAGAGAAAGAGAGACAGACAGACAGACATTGAGAGACCCAATACCATTGTCATACCTAAAATTAAATTAATAAATTTCCTAACTGTCGACAAATACCCAGTCAGTCTCAAAACTTTCATAGTTGTCGCTCTTGGTCATTCCCTCGCCCTCTCCCCCTTCCATCGCTGCCTTTACAATTGGTTCTTCTGAGTCAGTGTGCAAAAGAGACACACACTTTGCTTTTGGGTGATGTGTGCACCGTGACAGCACTGGTGTGTGTCCAGATTGGCCACCAGACTCACGAGACTCACAAGACTGCTTTTACTTTGATTCATAGAAGGTCCGAGGGCAAGGGACGTAGCTGGTGCAGCATCTTCATCTCATCAGGAAGCCTAGTCTGCCTACCCCAATACACGGTTTCTTTTTGCCCTCACCTATATTCAGAATTTCGGTGGCCGTGGTAGAGAGCCAATGTGTGCGGATGCCACATGACCCAGTGAGGACCCAGCCTCGGTGTTTCACTAATTGTTTTAATACTGTTGTGTTATGTAGGCCCAAGGCCTCCATACCGTCTCACAATTTACTCAGTCCAGGGGCAGCTCTGATGTTTCCAAGGAAACAAGTGTGAGAAGAGGGACACTGAAGTCATCCCCAGGGAAGCCGGCATCACACAGGCCAGTCTTAAACCCCTTGCTCAGATGGCTTCTCAAGTATTTTCCCATCTGTTATTTGGTTTTTCTCTTTCTTGTTTTACAGTTTATTTTAGGAAACCATTTTATTTGTTTTAAAGTTTCTCACATTCTGGATTTTACCGATTGTATCTTCATAGTGTTATTTAATGTGTGCCTTTATCCCCAGTTTCTGCTCTAAACTGGAAATTAGATCTAGAGACCTGATCAGAGGTCAAAGTTATGGTAGAAAACACTTCATAGCAGGTGGTGTGTACTAACTGCATCAGATCAGGAGGCTCATGCCTGGCGTCTTCACCTTTGTCAATCTGTCTTAGTTTCTCTGGGCTGCTATAACAAAACATCACGGACCACATAGTTCATAAACACCCGAACTTCATTGCTCCCAGCTCATGTGGCTTGGGAGTCCACATTACGGCACCAGCATGGTTAATTACCTTTGGTGAGGAGCTTCCTTCTATTTTAGCCATCACCTTCTCGCTGAGCCTCACAGCATAAAAGGGCCAGGATCTCTCCGCAGCCTCGAAATTATAGGAGCACTAGTCACGTTCGTCAGGGCTCTGCTGTCATGACCTAGCCACCTCCCAAGGGTTTCAGCACTTTCCGGGGTTAGCATTTCTACAGAGAAATTTGGTTGGAAGACAGACATTCAGGCCACAGCATGTGGATTATGTGTCGATAACTTGATCCAACCTTTATAAGGTTTATCAGCTTTTTACTTAATGTCAAAAAAAAAAAAAGCCAGACTGTTGGTTAGATCAGGGATAGGCAAACATATGGGCCAGATAAATATTCTAGGCTCTGAGGGTCACATAGGCTCTCTATCTTATAATAATTTTTGTTGTGTCTTTTATATCCCTTTACCAATATAACAGCCATGATTAGCTTCCTGGTCCTATATAAACAGCACGGGCAAGATTTGACCAGCTAGCTAGAGTTTGCTAGCCTCTGGTCTACATCCATTATTTTATTAAGGATTGCAGAATGGATAGATTTTAATTTCCCTAAAATTGCTTCTTCATCTTTTAGTTGTAATTTCTTAGAAGATAATTTTTTCCCAATTTTTGGTCACCATGGTGTGCAGTTCCTCTAATAAAAAAAGTGGGACGAGTGCCTGATTCTTCTTCTTTTTAGTCACTGTTACTGAAAAAAAATTAGTTGGTTCCCTTGTTTTCTCCAAAGTTTATTATTAAGTTTTGCTTTGTTTTTAATTTTTAACCAAGAATCCTTATGCACTTCTAGTATTTCTTAATAAATACTTTTGCTGTATTTCAAACCATAGTATACTGGCTAGTAGGGGCTCCTTCAGGTTGGCTCCTGGATGTTTTGGGGATGTCTGAACAGTCTTTCCAGCGTGCCAAGAAGGAGTTTGCGGTGTGTTTGCAGCCGCGAGGCCACCACAATCGATAGCAATGCATTTTACCCGACAGTCCTCATGCTGCTCTATGACCCGTGTTTCTCTCCATCCCCATCTGCAGGTAGCTGATCACTGTCTATCGCTGTCGTTCCTATTTTCCCGAGTTCTTTATAAATAAAATTGCACAGTCTGTTTTGCACCTGTGCCACCTTGTGTTGATCTGTGTTGCTCGAAGTCACAGTTTGTCCTCCAACTTTATTCTGGTTTTGAAAAACCAGGTATACTGTTATAAATTAGTCACACATCAAAGTTTTAGAATCACCTTTTCAGTTTTTACTGAAGAAGGCCTCCTTTATGACTTTTAATAAGACTGTATTGAATTTATGGATCATTTAGGGGGAGAATTGGCAGTTTTACAATACTGAGTTTTCTAATCCACGGGCATGGCATATTTTCCCATTTAATTAGATCTTTTTAAATATTGATGGTGTTTTGTAGTTTTTTTAACAGGTCTTACACATATTTTGTTAAATTTGCCTTTAAGTATTTATCTTTTCAGGATGTTATTATAAATGGTATTTTAAAAAATTTGATTTTTCAAATATTCATTGCTTTATATATAGACATATAATTGATCTTTGTATGCGTTCTACACTATGCTAAAATTGTTAAGTATAGAATTATTTGTAGATTTACTAGAATTTTTTACATAAATAATCATGTTGTCTGCAAGTACTTTTTTTACTTCTATATTTGTGATCTTGATGCCTTTAGATTCTTTTTTTTGCCTTATTGCACTGCCAAGGACCCCAGCCTAGAATAGAGTAGAAAGAGAAGAAAGCTTCTTGGCATTCTTTCTGATAGCAGGTAGAAAATACTGGTCTTTCGCCAATTAGTGGGATGTTAATTGTGGGTTTTATATGATTAAGAAAGTTTGATGCTATTCCTAAGTAAATTCTAAGAATTTTAATCATAAATTAGTTTTGTCAAATGCTTTTTCTTTATTAAAATGATCATATGTATATTCTTTTTTAGTCTGTTAATATGGCAAATACATTGATAGGTTTTTTTTTTATGTTAAATCAATTTTGATTTGCTGGTATAAGTTCCACTTGATTTTGATGTATTTTATGTATTTTTTATTCACTTTGCTCAAATTTTGTAAATAACTTGCAAATCTATGTTCATGGGAAATGTTGCTCTGTAGTTTCTGAAGGCTAGCTTTTATGTCAGGTGAGCGCTGGCCCCGTCTTTTTATTGGGGTGTATAGACCATTTATATTTTAAGTGGTTATTGGTGTGTTGGATTTAATTCTTGCATTTGCTGTTTTCTATTCATCCCATGGGCCTTTGGTTTCTTTTTTCCTTTTATTTTGCTTGAAATGTCATTTTTTTATTCTCTCTATTTACTTTGGTTCTATTTTCTTAGCAGTTGCTCTACAGTTTATAGTCATTATATTTAAGTTGCTGCAATTCCCTTCCAATTCCCTTCCGTCCCACCACTGCAGATGCGGTTTCGGCAGCAGTGTATTGCTGTTACCCCCCCTTTCCTGCTTGACTCAGTTGTTCTGCACCCTCGCGTTGTGTACATTGTGAAACTAGTACCTGTGATTTCCTGTCATTTCGTCCTGGCCAGAGCAAAAGTCTTTCTGCTAGTGCTTTATTTAGCATTTTTGCATTGGTATTCCTGGGACTGGTTCTAGAATCTTTGTCAGATTTCAGAATTACTGTTACCTTTGTTTAATAAGAAAAGTATTGGATAATTTCCTTGTTATTCTGTTTTTAGGAATAATTTGTATAGTAGTACCATCTGATTTTAAAGTTTTGATAGAAGAGGGAGTATTTTAGGTTTCCTGTTTTTGCTCTAATAATTGAATATTTTTGTCTTCCTGTCTTTTCTGGGATCAGTTTGCTAAAGTGTATTTTTCTAGAAAATTATCCATTGCATCTAGATTTCCCAAATCATTTACATACGTTGGTGTAAAATAGTCTTGTATTTTAAAATTTTTTCTGTTTTCACAGGTATTTCTTCCTTGCCCTTTCAAATTTTGCCTATTTTTTCTTTATGCCTTGCTTCCTGATTAGTTTAGTGTTTGTACAATTTTTATAAAGTCATCTTTATTGGCTTTTTATTCTGATTTTAAAAGTAAACATGTTTATTTAAAAAGACCTTAGAAAATTTGGAAGAAGCACAAATAATAGGATTAAAATCAGCTGGAGTACCACCCTGAGGTAGCTATTCCTAATGGTTTGGTACCATTGCAACGCTGGTATGCATATTTAACACAGTTAGCATCGGTTTTCTGGGGCCATACTTGCATTAATTTATTAGGGCTGTCATAACAAATACCACGAACTGGTGGCTTAAAATAACAGAAATTTTCCTCTCACAGCTCCAGAGGCCAGCAATCTGAAATCAAGGTGTAGGCAGGGCTGTGCCCCTCTGAACATGACTTGAATCCCTGCATTCATCTTCACAGGGCCTTCTTTCCTTTATGTCTGTGTCTGCGTTTCCTTGTTGTTACAAGGGTCCTAGCCATTGCAGTAGGGCCTGTTGTAATCCAGTTTGACTTTATTTAATTTGATTATATATGCAAAGATCCTATTTCCAAATAAGATCACCTTCGCAGGTTTTTGGTAGACATGAATTTGGGGGTACACTATTTAACCCACTACTGTGTTGTATTATTTCCCTTTCCATTTGTTTTATGGCCTTTTTTTGTACTTTTATTTCTATTAATTAATTTTAGGGTCTGCTGCGGGGCACAAGCACTACTAGAGAATATCAGCATTGTGATGTGCCAGCGGCTAGCTATATTTACAGTTTACCCATGAACACAAATTTCCATCATTACCTAACAAAGCATCACTACAGAAAAAAGAAGCAGAGCTCATTAAATTTCCTTAGAGC
Source organism: Macrotus californicus (assembly GCA_007922815.1). NCBI lineage: Eukaryota > Metazoa > Chordata > Mammalia > Chiroptera > Phyllostomidae > Macrotus > Macrotus californicus. The sequence continues at coordinate 43,083 of VMDR010003676.1, forward strand.
TTAAACCTTGGTTAGTTTTAAAAGATGAAAATATTCTTTCTTACAGCATTTTTGACAATGATTTAATTGTATTATATATAAATGAATCCAATGAAAGTGATGTTTTTCAAATCCAAATTAAGAATTATAAAAAAGCAAAAAAAGTTAATCAAATGGTATCATCAGAAAGCTAAGAAATTATATTGAATAGTTCCTTGTTTTTTTGTTTTTTTAAATTTAATCTCTGTGTTTTTCCCATTACCATTCAGTACTCTTACACCCTTCCCCCAGCAATCGCCACACTGCTGTCCATGTCCATGAGTCCCATTTCCTTTTTGCTCATTCCCTCCCCTTAGACTCCCCCTCCCTTAGCTGTCCCCTACTCTCCATCTATGAGTTTGTCCCCATTTTCCATTTGCCACTCTGACAGAAAAATAGGTATAATTTTGATTTGTTCACACACTGGACAGCTGTTGTATTGGCTGTTGTCATTTTTTTAAAATTTAGCAGTCTAAGGGAAAGAGGTCCGTGCCCTGTACTGAATGGCCAGGTGTTGCATGTTCTAAAAATTCTCGTGACTCACCAGTGTGTGGCAGCGCCCGGGGTGAAATCACTAGTCTAGGAAAAAGGTTGTAGGAGGCAGGATATGGCCAATACACCAGAATTCCTTGAGGATGCCATGTGCAATGCACAGTATAACAGTACTTATGTTACTTTTGTTTAATCCTTCAGACTTTCTGAAAGGTGAGCACTAGACCCATTTTAAATGTTGGGAAAATGAAAACAAAATCCTACCACTGGTTTTCAGAGTAATTGGAAGCAGAATTTAGGCCTTACTTTCCAAGATTTTGTTGTAGTGCCAGTTCTTTTTATTGGTGCGTGTGTACGCCAGCTTCACTGCGGAGACTGGAGATAGTACAAAGTCTTCTTCTGTACGGCCCAGCCATAAGAGGTGAAGTTTGGTTTTTCCTAGTAGATTTTTAAAAATGTCCTTATATCATCAATCATACACTATCTCTTCATAGTAATTACAGGTTTAAATAAGCTCTGTTGTCAGAAGGTCAGAGAAAGTGGATGTCATGCTCCTAGTCTCAAACTGCTACTGATTTGTTTTACGTTATTGGACTAAATAATATGGGGACTTACTGGTGTTTTAAAAATCTATCCGAAAAGAATTGATTAGTTGTTGCCCCCAACCAGTGTGGCTCAGTTGGTTGGACATTGTCCTGCAAAGCGAAAGGTTGCAGGTGTGATTCCCGGTCAGGGCACTTGCCTGGGGGGCAGATTTGGTCCCTGTTGGGGGCGAGTGCAAGAGGCAACCGATCGGTGTTTCTCTCCATGTCTTTCTCCTTCCCTTCCGCTCGCTCCCTAAAGATAGATAGATAGATAGATAGATAGATAGATAGATAGATAGATAGATAGATAGATAAATAAATAAATAAATATTTCAGGAAAGAGTTGACTAGTCACTGCTCTTTGAAGGCTGTGCTGCTGTTAAGTTGCCCTCCATTTCCTGCCAGCATACAAACACATCATTTCTCTACTCAGCTGGGTGTGACCCACGAAAGAACCACTGTAAAGAGGGTTTTCATGGTTTACATCAACGCAGAATCTTATCATAGGATTTTTGGGAGAACAAACAGAATAGAACTCTTGATTTGTGGGACGCTTTGTGAACACAGTGGCACACCAGGTGAGTGTGAGCATAACCTGAGGTGCCTGGCTGGCAGAGCGGCTCCTATTCTGAAGAAAAGGTCTTTCTACTCTGCTCGGAGCTCTGCCCCCCACTCCCCACCCCCACCAGTCCTCTTTATCAAGGAGTCATTTTTCATGATTCATGCTTGTCAGTTTTTTCAGAGGTGCTTGCCTCAGACTAGTGAGTCATTTCTGTGGTGATGGCTTATTCCAGCTTTCACAATCACTTGTTTGGTCTCGTGGGAGCAAATGTTGCACGCTCACAGTGGACTGTTCGGTTGTGATCTTTGGTAACGTGCTTCAGACTGGAGTTAGGGATTTCTTCACCTGAGGAAATGTCTCTGGATCGAATCCTGTGAACTTCTTTAATAGTAATGTCACCTGTCTCACATTTGTCCCTGTCATTACTCATGTACTATGGAGCAATAAACTTATTATTATTATAAACTTATTAGTACAGCATTATCAGATTGTTGGCATTATAAAAGCAATCCAGTATCAGCCAGTTATCTTTTTCACTTTAAGTGAGTGATAAGGTTGTTATTATTTAATTTGAGCTGCTGTTACGTATCTATCTACTATAAGTGAAATTACTTTTTAAAAATTGTAGCTCTCTACTATGACCACTGAAAATGAATAAGAGCAATTATGTAATTGCCCATTCAGGGCATCAACTTTTTAAGGCTTCATTCCGAATGAAAGAGTAGGCTGTGTTAGAAAAGATGCATTAAACTTACATAAACATTTTATAATTCATAGTAAAGTTCTTATAAATATTTATAATGCTATACCCGCATGGCATGCATATATATATATAATTTTTAAATTAATTTTAGAGAGAGGAAGGGGGTGGAGGGGAGAGAGAGAGAGAAAGAGAGAGAGAAACACTGATTCATTGTTCCACTTATTGGTTGATTCTACTATGTGTCCTGACCAAGGATCAAACCCTGCAACTTCGGTGTCTCGGGATGTTGCTCTAACAACTCACGCTGCCCAGCCAAGACCCCAGTGTGGTATATACGTTTTTAAAGGTGCTGCTTTTGCTGTGTGGTCACAGTGAGATCATGTGGTGCCCTAGGGATCGGTGAGGGAGGTTCTTTGTTCCCCCTCTTGTGATACATTTGGATTATTGCATATATTTAGAACTTAGGTTTTATAGAATGCTTTTAAAATCTTTTCATTCCCTCTAGGATGTTGTTGCTACAGGAGTATGTGTTTCTGCAGTTCATGGATGATACCAGTGTGTGGTCGATTTGTGCGTTATGTTAAAGCAATCATTTAGTCAAACTAGAGTTATTTGTGTTGATCTGGTTGTTTAGGCCAATTTCTGATATTACCATTTTTAAATGGTGTTTTCTGTCTTGCCTCTTCCGTGTGTAGCATACATGGTTATGGAATTTTGATTTATGTGTTTGCTGTTTCTTCTCATATTTCTTATGCTTAAATGTTTACCTGGAGTATGTGTTTTTGCCTACAATAATGGATGGTCCGGCCAAGATGACAGTCTGTTGTGCTTTTCTGAAAAGTTCCAGGTGGGTTGTAAGCAGACCTCTCTCTCTCACTTTGATAGGTAAAAGAATTGGAGTGTTTTAAGAATCTGATTGATGTGCCTTACAGGTTTTTTTCTGATCCAAGCCTCTATGAATATTGTGATTTTCAGTTTTTAAAAGATGTGGCTCTATATTACTTGTTGGCAAATGTAGGTTTGTTTTTATACATTTAGGGCTCTGTCTCCTGTATTTCTGATGGTCAGACTGATACCAGGACTTTGCTTTATGCCTTTAGTGGCAGAAAAGGCCAACTAACTAGATATCCTGATGTATTCAAGCATGAAGTGATCTAAAAATCATGACACACATTCATCTTATGCTGTATTGAAAGCTATGAAACTCTTTTAAACAAATGAGATTCTTTTCTGTACTTGAAAATAAATGTAAAATGTGAAGTTTTTTTTAATGTGTGTGAATGTTTATATTTATATTTTGCTTTAAATGGATTTTTAAATTACAGAAATAGGAAGAGTAAATACCATGTCAAATAAAGATTAATTTTTATGTTTGTTTAATATTTAGGAAGATATCTCTGGGCCACTCCTCAGGTACAGGCCTCCCCTGGCCCTGTTGGTGATTCCTCATGCAGATGTGGTGGCTGCTTCATACCCCCTGGCCACCCCTAGCTCCCTCTGCCTGGGGAGTGCTACTTCTCAGGGCCAGTGTCTAGGGTGTAGCCTTACACACAGGGACCAGTGGCTTCCCTCCAAGAGTTTGTATGTGCCTCCTCTAGGTGCTCCCCAGAATTCCCAAAGGTGAGCACAAGGTCATAGACCTAAAAATATGTTGACAGCATTGTCATCTCTCCCATCTCTTCAGAAGAGGGTGTAGACTTCTGACTAATCACACCTCCTTTTGCTGCCTGTGGCTACATTAGTATATTCAGTCTGGTTGGAGTCAGGTTTTTATTACTGGAAGCCATTTGCCTGATGATGATGATGATGATGGTGATGGTGATGATGATGGAACGTGTGTGCAATATTGGTGGGATGTAATTGATGCAGCTACTACAGAAAACAGTGTGGAAGTTCCTAAAAATATTAAAAAATACTACCGCTGTATGAAACAGCAATCCCACTTTTGGGTATTTACATGAAGAAAATGAAAACACTAACTCAAAAATATACTTGTACCCCACCTTCACTGCAGCATTGCTCACAACAGCGAAGATGCGGAAACCACTTTTGTCCATCAGAAGATGAGCAAGTAAAGAAAATGTGGTGTATCTATCGAATGCTACTCAGCCTTAAAAAAGGAATGAAACTGTGTCAGTAGTGACATGGACAGACCCTAAGGACATGATGTTAACTAAGTCAGTCAGGGCAAAACAAATGCTGCATGGCCTCTTTTGTATGTGGAATCTATAGAAACAGACTCTTACGTGCAGAGAACAGATTGGCAGTTGCCAGAGCAGTGGGGGAAAGGGGTAGAAAAAGTGGGTGAAGGGGTTGGTTTGTTTGTTTTATCCTCACCTGAGGACTTTTTTCCCCCACTGCTTTTTGGTGAGAAAGGAAGGGAAAGAGAGAGAGAAACATTGATGTGAGAGAGAAACATTGATTGGTTGTCTTATACATGCCCCGACCTGGGATCAAACCTGCAACCTGGACATGTGCCCTGACCGGGAATCAACTTGGCGACCTCTGGGTCTATGGGACAATGCTCCAACCAAATGAAGCACACCAGCCAGGACTATTTCGAAAGTGTTAAAGTAAAAAATAAAATAAAATAAAATTTAACGAATACCTATGCTGTTCCAGGCCTTTTGTAAGTAAGTACAGATATTAACTTCTTTATTCTTCCAGACAGTGTTGTGAGGTAGGGACTCACTGTGACTGTATGGATGAGGCAAAGAATGATTTTAAGTAATTTATTTGCTTAAGGTCACAAAGCTAGTAAGGAACCAGGCTGGTGTTTCTAACCTTGCGGATAATTTGCTCTTGAAGTGATTTAGTACTATCTATACGTGTAGATTTCTTATGCACTTCTTTATTTCATGTTCCATGAGAACGTGCCTGAAGAGGCTGTTTGTGACGAGTGTTGCCTGTGGTTTTCAGCAACCTCGGGTGCAGGTCCTGGCTAGTCACTCTTCCACCGTGCCGGCGGGAGCTCAGGTGCTCATCCTCACTGTTTCCTGATGGCCTCCTATGTGCTAGGCACTGTTTGAAGTGTTAGGGATGTCAGGATGGGGACAGAGTTCCGGTCTGCAGGGAGCATAGTTCCCAGTGAGTGAATAGAAAAAGGTAAACAAAAGGCTAATCTGTGTAAAACTAGCAGTGGTAAGTAATGAGGGAAATAAAGCAGGCCAAGGAGATGCAGAGCAACACAGGAGGCTATTTTAGGCAGAGACGTTTTAGAACGGCCTCTGAGGTGCTGATGCCATATCTGAGATGTAAAGAAAGTAAGAAAGAGCCGTGATGTTTGGCCACGAGGGTGTCAGGCAGAGGCAGGAGGCCTTGGGATGAAAGGTGGGTGACCTGGAACCACAAGGAAGCCAGTGTGGGTGGAGTGGAGAGAGAGAGGCAGGACTTGAGATGGGGCAAGCAGGCACCAAGTCAGGCTTTGGATTTGGTCTGCCGTGTGCACTGGTGTGAGCAGAGTATTGTGACGGACATTTGAGAAGTGTGGATTGGCTTTTGTGTGGGGAATCTCCTGTCACGGAGCCAGAAAGGAAAACGAGAGGACAGGAGGCGGCTGTACCAGTCCAGGTGAGAGGTGATGGGAGCACATTCCCAGGGTGAGGCCTCCTGGACGATTATGATCTGGAACAGTCTTGTCGCGGATGTCCCAGGCCTAACCTGACCACACCGTTTAAAATTGCCACTGTTACTGTGTCTGGTGTCCCTATGCCTGCTTTTCTTTTTTTTTTTTTCTTTTGTCTGTATTTCTTTTCTCTGTAGCATGTCTTATTTTCTAATATACTGTACCCCTTCTTGTTTGTTAGGTTTGTTTATTGACATTCATCAATTGTAGAACATAAGCACCCCAAGGGCAGAGATTTTTCTTGATTTTGCTCTCTGATGTTTCCCAGGTACCTTGGACAGAGTCTGACTCATGTGTGAGCTTGTTAGATAGTAACTGAGTGGGTGGTTCACCTGATGGTGGGGAAGGTGAGAAGAGATTGGATCCAGGGGTGCATTTTGATGACGAAGCTGACGGGATTTTCTTCTGGATGATCTCATGCTTTCTGGAAATTATTCTGATAGATTGGCGATAATAAACTTAGCTTGGTAGCTGACATACACTGATATATTATTATAACTTGAACGTTCATGAAAGAGTTACATTTTACTCTTTTATGTGAAAGTAAATTAATGAAAAAAATATATAGATCGACATCAGCAATCTGCAGCCAGTAAGCCAAACTCAGCCTGTTGCATCTTTTTGTAAATAAAGTTTGCCACGCAGCGCACTTGTGGGCCGTGTGTGCGAACTCGGCTCTACAGCCGCGGAGTTGGATGGCTGCAGCAGACACTGTATGACCCTCAAAGCCTGAAACATTTACTCCTTGACTCCCTAGGAAACATTTGCCAAATCCTGGTATAGAGCATTAAACTGAGTGTATGGCGTTGTCTGTTTTACAATATAGTAGATCATAACTCCATTTCAAAAGTTGTTACAGTGAAGTAGTGTTGATGAAAGCCAATAGTGGACAACAGGAATGTGTTTGGTCATGAATTGTATTGACTTACCTTGACAGAACTGGTTTATTTGTAAAATATCAAATGCAGAACTGAGAGGGAGGTTCTACAAGTGATCAATGGCATTGAACTGTCACCCAGTATTGTGGCCCCTCGTGCAGTCCCTCTCACCATCTGTAACATGCACAGCTGAAGTCTAGCCTGAGAACGCTTCTCCGGTAGCACCTCCAGGATCATGTAGCACAGAGCCAAAGGCAAAGAACATCATTTCCTTTGACCCGACGTGCTCAAAGTTTTGCTATGGATCTCTAGTAAAGTAAAATACGAACATCTCGACATGCTGCTCAGCCTTCTCTCCAGCCTGACTCCGTAACAACCCCTGCTTTCCTGTACACTCGCACTCTAATTCCTGCCTCCTCAGCCCCCAGTCTGTTTCGGCAGTTTGCTGTTGGTTCCCTTTGGAGAGACAGTGTCCTTCTCCTTCCCTGCTTGGTATGCACTTGTGAGGTCCTGCCTTGTTAACTAACGGCCTGATGGAAAGTGCTGGGGAGGAAAGTCCATCAAAGCTCTCCTGGTTCCCCGTTCCAGTTATGGGCGTTGCCTTCTTTGTTTTGGCCTGTTTGGTTTGGCCCATTCCTCTGTTCCTTGTCGCATTGTTCCTAACATAATTACCTGTGCAATTGTCTTACTCTTCCTACTAGACTCTCCTAGCTGGTGATGTAGTGTTTTGTACAAAATAGGTCCTCAATAATTATAGAATTCAAATGATTTGATCTAACAGATGTTTACCTGTGATGCACTTTGGTATTTTTTATTCTATTTTGCTAATTAAAAAATGCTGATTACAACCCACAATTTGGAGAACTGTGCTTTAAGATCCTTCTGTGGTTGGCCAAGATAGATGGTTATTGTGGTTGGTTTTGAGATTGCCTTTGAGTCTACCCTCAAGTGGATTCAGGCATAGGATAGAATTACCAAAGTGGTTATGCCCATTGCTGCTGCTGCTGCTGCTTCTACTGCTCTTGCTAGTGTTTTAGGTTCTCTGGTCTATAGTGTAGCTAAAAGTATGTGAATCCTCTTTCTCCTTTGTCAGAAGGGCCTTGTTCTTGTAGCAATTGAGCATGTAAATAGATGGTTTGGAAATTCTGAAGGCCCTGTATTAGTTATCTGTTGCTGTGTAGTCGGTCTTATATGTCCATAGGTTTTGCTATGTGGAGTCAGCCAACCTCAGATTGATAATATTCAGGGGGAAAGTTATATTGTTGCTGACATGTACTATGTAGTTAGGCCTATGATGGTCACATCTGCACTGGACATGAACAGACTTTTTTCTTGTCATTGTCCCTAAACAAAACAATATAACGACTTTACGTAACAGTTACATTTATTAGGTATAAGTAATCTAGAGGTGATTTAAAGTATATAGGACAAACTGAACTAACAAGGAAAATGGGGACAGTCTCATAGATAGCAGGATGACAGCTAGTGGGGGGCCAAGTGACGGGGTAGAGGGGTTGAGCAAAAAGGTAAAAGGACCCATGGACATGGACAACAGTGTGGTGATTGCTGGGGGGAGGGGGGTGTAAGAGGACTAAATGGTGATGGAAAAAATACAATGAAGATTAAATAAAAAACAAAGTATATGGGAGAACGTGCATGAGTTATATGCAAATACAATGCCATTTTGTAAAAGGGATTTGAGCATCTGTACGTTTTGGTATCTGTGGGGTGTCTTGGAACCAATCCCCTGCAGATACCGGGGATGATTGTATGACACATCACTGCAGACGTACCATTTAAAGTAACATACATTGTTATTTCACTGTGTTTGAGAGTCAGGAGTCAGGAGTCTGGGCACAGTTAAAAGTCCTCCTAAAGGCTGCCGTCAAGGTGTCTGGGGGGCTGAGTTTCCATCTGGAAGTTTGACTGGGGAGGGACCTTCGTCTCAGCTCACGTCGTTGTTGGGAGCATTGAGTCCTTGCAGGCTTTGGATTGAGGGCCTCAGTTTCTAGCTGGCTCTTCGTCAGAGGTCACCCTCCGTTCCTTGCCACGTGTCCCTCTTCATAGGGGAACTTTACGATGTGGCAGCAAGGAGTTGTCTTGCAAGATAGCTGTTATATACAGGGGTGGGCAAAAGTAGGTTTATAGTTGTGAGTATGCAAAACACAGAGTTTATTCTTGCAGTATTAATTAATTATAGTATTATTTTCCAGGTGAACAACTGTAAGTCTACTTTTGCCCACTCCTGTATATGTAATTATGCAAATGACATCTTGCACTTTTGCCATGTTTAATTGATTAGAAGCAAGTTATAGATTCCACCGCACTTAAGGGGAAGCGATCACACGAGGCCCTGAGTGCCAGGAGGAGAGGTTATGGGCCCACCTTTCAATCTGTTATCAAGAGGCACATGCATACAAGCATAACGCATTTTTGTTGGAGATATCCATCAAGAAGTGATATGGTTTGCTTATTTCTGTTTTAAAATCTCTTGGCTATTAAATTGGCCTGTTATTTGATAGTTAGTAAAACAAGAAGCAAGCTATATTAAGCTCTTCTAGGAGATAGAGTGTAATTAATTGGTAATTCTAGCTGAATTTATTGTTCTATCTCTGCTGTTTCCTACCAGTTCTCCTCATGGGTAAGTAGAGTGCAGACAGGATGAATCAAATCTTGACGCCTTGATTGAACCTGAAGTTGTTGGTTGTTTCTTCCCATTTTACTCCCCTTTCCCTTGGCTTCCAAATAGGTCCTTTTTTGGTTCTCTTTGCTTCCTTTAACTTTGTACCCTGCTATTCTCCTGTCCTGGATTATTTTCTTTTTTATTATTGTAGTTTAGTCTTTCGTCCTCCATGTGCCTGTTTTATGCTTAGCAAGTCTGTATGGTTTTGATGGTTCCGAACTTGATTTAGTAAGGCAAACGGGATTCTAAGGAGACTGTGGTGTTCTTCAGGGTTCTGGGTGAGACACCGAGCAGATGGGGCTGCAGCTGTGACCAGTGCTGCTCAGAGTGACCTGTCCTGTTCCGTTAGGGATTCTTTACTGTCTGAGACACGGTACACACAGAAATAGAGAGGAAGTGCTTAGAAACTTTTGTCAGGTTTGTTTATATTTTTGATTTTCAGCAGTAAGTAACATTATATTGTGTCACGCCCAGTGCTTTTATGACGGCGCTCACAAACTTCTGAAGTATGGCTTGATTCTTCTTGGCAGTATTTGTGACATGAAAACATATTCCTTAGTGACAGGCTGTATTTACTGTAAATACTTTAAAAACTGTTGCTTACAATACAAGTCTAATTAATGAATTTTTAAATGGGCCCAGTTTACTGATACTCACCCAAGTTGCTTATTAGTTGTGACTTAGTGAAAACTATGGCCAAATTCTGCATATGAGCCTACATAGACAGACCCCCCTGCACCCCTGCTGTTTATTTTTATGGTATTTCTTTGTTGGATTCATTATCTCCTCTCCATTCTATTTTGTATATCATTTTTGAGGGAGATTATTACATTACATTGTATTAAATGCGTGGGGGATTAACTACTTTATCTTTTATTCACAGGTAGGACCTGAATTTGGTCCCAGAAGAGGTGTGCTTTGCCACATGTGATTATTTAATGTCCTTTCCAAATAGAATTTACATTTAAATAGACGTAACAGCCTTCCCTCTATCCATAGTCTCTCTCCTTTCAGATAGAAACTGGAGTTTCGAGTATGGATTTCTATAAATGGAAGCCAGTTTTCCCTTCCAGCAGACTCAGCCCAGCCAGTCAGCCAGTTTGAGGGGAGCGGCCGGCCCCACTGAGCTCACGCTGACACAGGGAGGAGGGAGGCCTGCTGAATGAATGCAGTCAGTGCAAAAGGCCGTTCCTTTTTTCTCTCCTAAACAGAGTGGCTTGTTTCTGTAAGATGTTTTATGCTCTTACTCACCAAGTGTCCTTTTTGTTTTTCTCTCTTGGTTCTTTTGTGAAACTTTCTATTTTCAGGTATTTTGATTTTTTGAGGGGAAAGGAGTTATAAATGGAATTGTTTACTTTAGAGAAGGTCAGGTTTAAAAGTCATCAGTCGTCATGTGCCTCTCTCTCTTTTTTATTTTTAAACAGCACATGAGTGTCTGACGCGCACGTGGTGTTCCTTGCTTGGCAGGCTGGTGCCAGACTCAGTGTCTTCTGTTTTTGAGAGATAAATGTCTGGTGGTTTTTGTTTGGCTATGAGACACGTGTGAGTCAGACTGTCGTGAACTGCGTCTTCCCTCCAGCCCCCTAATTGTTTTGGACAACTTGCCTGTGCCTCGGCCTCTACAAGCTAATGTGTTAAAATTTCAACTGGGTGTTTATAAAGGATTGATTTGTATTCTGTCTTTTTCATTACTTAATAGGTTAACATAATTATTTCTTAGTTGAATAAACCACCAATTCTGTGGGCATTAATTTTGTCTCTATGCTTGTGCACCAACTGCAACTTCAGAAGAAGATTAAAGAAAAATTGTGAGCTTCAACCTCTGTGACCTGTGACCTTCAACCTCTGTGACCTGCTTTCTCCTCGGTCACGGACAGTACCAAAAATCTAGATTTCATTAATGTGTGTAAACCTGTGAATTACACTCTCAAGTGCAGTGGCTCATCAATTTTTTTTTTTTAAGTTTAGAAAACAATCTTATGACCAGAAAGACCACTGACATATTTTCTGTTGCTGAAGGGCTTGTTAGTGCCATCAGAGTCATCCCCGTCCCCCTAATATGTTACGACCAGTGGTGGCCAAGACATGGGTGTGGGAGCTGCACTGTCTGGGCTTACACGCAGGTGCCACCACTTAATTGGCTGTGTGACGTTTGTGCCTCACACTATCTCCCCATGCCTCGTTTCCCTCTTTGTAGAATGGGGGACCACAGCAGTCCCTGCCTCCTAAGGCCACTTCAGGGTTGGTGTAATACATGAGAAGCCCTTCTTAAAACAGCGCCTGGCACTACCCAGGAGTTGCGTGCAAGGCTTAGCTGTCACTGGCCATCCTTGTGACTGTTTAGTTTGACAAATGGTGTGTTAAGAACCACAAAATTTCATTAATGATATATTAAAAGTATCTACTAGGATTTAAGTTTTTAAAGCTAAAATTTTCAGCATAAACCACTTTTTATGTATGATTTTTAAGAAATGAACATTTGAAGCTAAACACTTTCCATTATCAAGAATTATTGCAAAGTAGTATTTTAATCATTAAAAACTAAAAATAAAGTTATCCATGGAGTTAATGAAAACCTAAGTAATGTGGTTTCTGTCTTTTTCTCATTCTGTGTTCTTTCAACGTTTGCTAATAAGTTCCCATTGTAAGATGTAAAGACGTCTGATTTTCAGCAAAGTAGCTATCAAGTTTATATATTTTACATTGAGAACTTAAGTTTTTAAGTTGCCACTAAAGTTTTCTTGACTGTTGATACACTTCCACGTTATTGTTTTAAATAGTCTCTTTTTTTTTTTAATTGGGAACATTTCCTTGAACATTTACTTAGAGTATCAAAAGAAGTTTTTGTTTGTGGTTGGAAAAAATGTCTTTAACCTGCCAACAGAACTTAAAATTGCATAAGAAAATGGGTGTTGATGCTGAGAAATGGTGTGTAGGCAGCCGCTCTCTTGTTCTGTCTGAAAACAGTGATGAAATACAAACAACAAATGTGGAATTGCTGTTGCTCTATTTTAGTGTGGGAAAGAGGGCTGCAGAGTGGGAGAAAATGTCTGCTTTTTAAATAAACTTTTATTATATTTAGGCATGGAATTTTGTTGGCAGTAATTTTAGGGATCACAGAAAGCTAATTTCTATAAAATGACTATTGTGCTCATTTCACTACACTTGTGCTGAGATTTTGCAGGAGTTTATAGCTTGGGATTCATTGTTGAACTTTAGGTGATCTGTGAACTTTTGAAATTGTAGAATTTTACTTTCATTTTGAAACTTTTAAGCCGCATTATTATGATTAACCAATCTTTATTGCAGCACAATACACAACATAAAACGTGTCGTTTTAACATGTTAAGTGTTCAGTTTAGTGGCATTAAGTGCATTCATGTTTTCGTGCAAGCACCACCCCTGTCCGTCTCCAGGACTGTTTCATCATCCCAGCCTGAACCTCTGCACACATTCGACAGTAATCCCCCTTCCCACCACCAGCCCCTGGCAGCCTCCTTTCTACATTCTGTCTTTATGAACTTGACTGTTCTGGTGCCTCATGTAAGTGGAATATTACAGTGTTTGTTCATCCGTGCTGTAGCATGTGTCAGAAATTCATTTTTACAGGCTGAATAACACTCCATTGTACGCATCTACCACATTTCGTATATATATTCTCCCATCGAGGGACGTTTGGGTTGTTTTTCTTTTAGGCTATTTTGAACATAGTACAGAATACTGCTATAAAATTGATACACAGATATCTGTTTTGGCCTCTGATTTCAGTCCTTTTGAGTATGCATTTCAAAGTGGAATTGTTGAATCACATTGTAGTTTTATGTTTAATTTTTTGAGGAACTAGTATACTGTTTTTCACAGTGGCTAAACCATTTGCTATTTCCATTGTCTGTAGAATTTTGTGTTATGTACATTTTTCTTGAGATTCAGTCATTAGATTTTAGTAAAGCTTCACAGTAATTCATGCAAACTATTCTAGTATTCAAAGCTTCAAACTCTATTCTAGTATTTAGTTCTTAACAGAATCATTTTAATTCCTGTATACTTAATGCAATAAATACTGTATTACAGATATTAGTTAAATTAGGCCTATTCACCTGTTTCCTCATTCTGACAACACTTCCTTGAGTGGATGAAATGCAAGGCATGTTCTTCAACTTTCAAAGCATGGGCTGACATGAAAATAGGTCACCCTAGGATATTTAGAATCTTGTGTTCGGCAGTCATGAGAACCAGTGTTCATTTTCAAGTTCACCAAAAGACTGAGATAACAAGACACAAAAAGTGGCATCAAATATTTTATCTCAAGTCCTTCTATACTGAGAGCATGGAAGCAGACTGGCGTTAATTTGATCTCAGATGCGTGGGAGGAAACTACAGGTCCACAAACAGTGCTGTGTGCCTTAAGGTCCTTGGATAACATATTTTCAATGTGCACATGGTAATGAGTTGATTCATGTAAATGGATTTTAACAACAGGTTTGTCGTTTACTTTAAAATGGATTATCAATCAATGACATAGGGATAGTTGAAAGTTTTTCACCTAACTTTAGAATGATGACTTGCAAAACTAAATTAGTTAATTTATAATAGAGGTATGATTCCCTTTTCACTTCCTCCAAACAAAAAGCAACCCAATGACAAAAAAAGTCCAACAATATCTTTTGTCCTATAAATCTATTGCACTCCAAAATGATTACATAAAGCTGAGCATGATAATTTGAGATTCTATTTAAGAGTCTGTTTATTATACCTTATTTCCTAAGGCAGAGAATTTGTGCCATAAAATGTTTTTTTAATAAAAGAATTTTGGAATCATATTTTAGGACCAGATTTTAAAATCCAAAACAAACTAAAGAAAATGACATGCAGCATCTCACACAGTTAGGCTACAGTGAAGGGAGCTGTCTCCACCAAGGCAGTGATGACGCTCCGCCAGCCCCTCTCCCCCACTCCACTCTGCTCCCTGCCTTCCGCCTCGCTTCTCTTGTTCTCCCAGTCATGATCTGGTGTTGATGGGACTGGAGCACATCTCAGCATCAGCTTTGGGCAGGAGACCGTGTTGAGGACAACCAGTACAGAAGTATTAAACTTTTTTTTCTAAAGTATTTAGAAAATCTGGATTTTACTTCTTCAGGTTAATTCGTGGAATCACTTGGTCCCCATTTCTTATTTGTAAAATGAGCTGATTGAAAAAGTAGAAGAATGTAATTTTTAAAAAGATTTTATTTTTTTCATTTGTAGACAGAGGGGAAGGGAGGAAGAAAAAGAGGAAGAGAAACATCAATGTGTGGTTGTCCCTCATGCGCCCCCTACTGGGGACCTCGCCGCAACCCAGGCATGTGCCCTGACTGGGAATTGAACCAGTGATCCTTTGATTTGCAGGCCAGCACTCAGTCCCCTGAGGCACACCGGCCAGGGCAAGAATGTATTTTTGAATTTCATTCTGATTTTGATTTTTTGTGAAGGCAGGGGGATATGATTCTGGAACCTTAACAAAACCCCAAATTCTAACAAATCTAACAAATTCCCCAAATAATCTTTATAGGTTCTCTATACTATGTCTACCTTATAATTCTTATTTAGTTTGAAGTCAGGAACGATCCTCCTCTTATAAACCTCATATCTCCAAATACAAGGTATTTCTCAAAGGTGACACCCAGAAATATTGCAAATGAAAAGAAAATTGTTCAGATTAAGGAAAGTATAAAATTATTGTGGGAAACACCATTTGATTGGTTCTTCAAAGCTCTTAATGGGTTTTGGTACATATATTGGTTACTTAGATTAATATATTTCAACTCCGTATCAGAGATGACCTATAATGATGAAACAATGACTTGTGTAACTTGGGTTTGAGCAGTGCACCTTAATCCAGTAGCCCTGTCTGTATTTTTCTGTGATTTCCTTGGCTATGCCTTCCTCTGGCTTTTAACCTATATTTTATAATCCCTAAAAGAAAGAGGCTGTATTTTAAGAGTAAACCAAATGTTTAACCAAGTTTCTCAGTATATTTCATTCATATGCATCTTATCTTTGTACATTTCTGAACTAATTCCAGTTTCTATGAGAATGCCATGTGCTGACCGGCTTAGGTCTTAGTTCCTGAACTAAGCATCTGTTAGAAAAGAAAAGGGGTTTTCTTTTGATTAATCATGCCCTACCCTAGAATTTGTGCTGCATTTAGTTTCACTTGCTCTTTATGGATGACAAGAGAGAAGAGCAGATTCTTGAACAAAACCAACATTCCTTCAGGAAGGGGAGTGAGAGTAAGTCCAGGGCAGGAATCTAAGAACATGCTCTTTTCACTCCCAAACAGCTTCACACACGTTCTTAACTAAAACTTACCCTTAAATGAAGTAACCTCACCGCCCCCCATGCACCTCAAAGAGGGACATTTCAGAGATCTCATCTAGTTTCAAGGCCAGGATCCCTGGGTGATATACATGTAGTCCTCTTTCTCAGGCTTGGTGCATCTCCTCATGGTCTTGCAAACTTTGGCTAAAGAATAACCTGTGTGTGTCTATCTATTCATAACGCCGGAGCAAGAGCAGGATGGACGATTGCAATAAAAATTCTCACTTTTAAAGGAGGGTAACGGAAAACTACACACATGGGCCACTCTTTCATTGTCCAGGAGCAGTGAGTACTCCTGGTACTGGCAGGAAGTTAATTTCTTAGTGTATTTGACAGCAGACAAGTTTTTATCTCTGAGAATGTCTCCTCTTTCCTTGTCTCCCAGAGCACAGCTGAGATGGCCATTGTGAAGGGCAGTTCATTTGGGAACTGTAACTTCTAGTAGTTCTTCCACAGTGAACGTGAAGTTGGGAGGGAGGGGCCTCAGGTGCCCCACAGCGGTAGTTCTGTGTGGTCCCAGGACCGGTAGCATTGAGGATGACCTGAATAGCAAATTACTGGGTGTCGTCCTGGATCTATTGAATCTGGATAGGGGCTTCAACAATCAACGCCTTAACAATACCTCCCAGAATATCAGATACATGCCCTAGTTTAAGAACTGTCGACTTAGACATATTTAGCATGTTTTTGTGGTTTGGCAAATCAGCTTCCTTAAAAACCAAGTGGACTGACTACTTGTTGGTTCACGGTCAATTCCATTTGCAGTAACCACAGTCAGAAGCTGCCTGGTCATCCTTTCAGAGCCTGTTAGCGCCTGAAGACTCTACCTACACCTTGGGACCTTAAACCACTGCCTCATATGGGTCTCTGCTTGTTCTTGGCCTTTATGCTGCGTCTCAACTTCATTTCCACAACGATGTATATTGTCTTCTTTGTCAGGCAAGGGCCTGCCTATTAGCGGGAGGTGCTTGGGAAAGGGCAGCTGTAGGGGTGAGGGTTAGGTGTCTTCAGGCTCCAGTCTCATCTCCTATGTAATCTCTGACTTCCTAGCCTCTGTTTTCACAAACCTTAGCTTCCACAACTTGCCTTTTTGTTTGTTGGTCTGTTCTTGTTTTAACCCTTCCGGAGTCCACACTACTAGACTTTTGCCTTTTGGGGGTTGTAGAGTCAGAGAAGGCCTCTTGCATCAAAGGTCTAATCCCCTCCACCTCTCCTGCTTTCAGCCTAATCTTATCTTTATCCAGTCCAGAAGAAATAGGCAACATATTTCATCATTCTTAATTTGGTACCATTTAAGTTTCTTTTACTTGAAGCTGCTATAATAAATGCTTGAAATTTGAAGCATTAGCTCATTGGTTGAGAGTGCTGATGCTAAGCTCTTCCTATTGGGTCAGAAACTTGGGTCACTTACAGGGACAGGAAGCATATAAGAAAAAGCAAGTTCCTTCTCTTTTATCTGGACTTTCTGTCTCCCTTTCTCAGTCCCTGGTGTCAAGGCCTCATGGGGAGCAGCTGGCAAACTGGAATCCGTGGAATAGTATGCCCGTCAAAAACACTGAACTGTTGATATACTGCACAACATGGATGGAAGAAGCCACACCAAAGAACTAATTTATAGTGACAGAGCAGACACTAGGTACTGTTGTGGGAGGCAAGTAGTGACTGGAGGGAAAGGTAACAGAGACAGAAGAAACCTTTACGGTTGATGGATATGTTCATTATCTTGAATGGAGTGATAGTTTCACAGATGTATTCACATGTCAACACTTATCAAAATGCACACTTTATTTATTTATTTTTCTAGTTCAGTTGTATTTTTTAATTTTTTTTATTGTTGTTAGGTACAGTTGTCTCCATTTCCCTGCTACCACTGTCCCCCGCCCCACCCACCGCCACCTCCCACCCGGAATCCTTCCCCCCTTTGCCTTTGTCCATGAGTCCTTTACACATGTTCCTTGACAAACCTTTGCCTTCTTCCCCCCATTCCCTCCTCCCGTCTCCCCTCTGGTTACTGTCACCTTGTTCTTTATTTCAGTGTTTCTGGTTATATTTTGCTTGCTTGTTTGTTTTGTTGATTAAGTTCTACTTATAGGTGAGATCATATGGCATTTGTCTCTCACCGCCTGGCTTATTTCACTTAGCACAATGCTCTCTAGATCCATCCATGCTGTTGTGAAGTGTAGGAGCTCCTTCTTTCTCTCTGCTGCCTAGTATTGCATTGTGTAAAATGTACGAGAATTTTTTCATCCACTCATTTACTGATGGGCACTTAGGTTGCTTCCAGCACTTGGCTATTGTAAATTGTGCTCCTATGAACATTGGGGTGCATAGGTTCTTTTGAATTGATGTTTCAGTATTCTTAGGGTATAATCCCAGCAGTGGAATTGCCGGGTCAGAAGGCAGTTCCATTTGTAGTTTTTTGAAGAAATCCCATACTGTTTTCCACAGTGGCTGCACCAGTCTGCATTCCCACCAACACTGTACTAAGTTCCCTTTTCTCCACAGTCTGTCCAGAACTTATTGTTTGTTGATTTGGTTATGATGGCCATCTGACTAGTGTGAAGTAGTATCTCATTGTGGTTTTAATTTTCATCTTTCTGATGGCTAGGGATGCTGAGCACGTTTTCATATGTCTGTGGGTCCTGTGTATGTCCTCCTTGGAGAAGTGTCTGTTCAAGTCCTTTGCCCATTTTTTAAGTGGATTGCCTGTCTTCCTGGTGTGGAGTTCTTTATATATTTTGGAGATGAAACCCTTGTCTGAGCTATTGATGGCAAATATGTTTTCCCATACAGTTGGTTCCTTTTTCATTTTGCTGATGTTTTCTTTAGCTGTGAAGAAGCTTTTTATTTTGATGAAGTCCCATTTGTTTATTCTTTCCTTTATGTCCCTGGCTCTAGGAGACACATCAGTGAAGATGTTGCTGCGTGGTTAAATTGCACACTTTAAATATGTGTGATTTATTGTATGTCAATTTTACTTCAATAAAGCTATTAAGATTATTAAAATGCTTATTCTTTAAAATAATACATATTAAGCAATCAAATATGGTCTTTCCTTCTTCCTTGCTTTGTGCCACAAAGCTCTTAAGGTTTCTTATAAGTAGAAAGACCTGTCTTTAAACATTAATCCTGACTCTTAGTCTGTGTCCTATAAACTTTTCTTTTTTTTAATTGTATTTTTCTCATTATTATTTACCCCCCTTATATCCCTCTTCCCCTTGCAATCGCCACTCCATTATCCTTGTCCCTGAATCCTTTATCCTTTTTGCTCGATCCCTCTACCCCTTCACTGCCCGCTCCCCACTGTACCCCAGTCCATAGCTGTCATCCTGCTCTCCATCTCTGAACCTCCCCATTTTCCTTGTTAGTTCAGTTTGTTCATTAGATTTCTCATATGAATGAAATCATATGGTATTTGTCTTTTTCTGACTGGCTTATTTCACTTAGCATAATGTTCTCTAGGTCCATCCATGATATTGCAAAGGGTAAATTTTTCTTTTTTACAGCTGGGTAGTATTCCATTTGTAAATGTCCCATAGTTGTTTTAAACAGTCATCTACTGATGGACACTTGGGCTGCTTCCATACCTTAGCAATTGTAAATAACGCTGCAGTGAACATAGGAGTGCTTATGTTCTTTTGAATTAGTGTTTTGGGTTCTTTCAGATACATTCCCAGGATTGAGATCTCTACTACAGGCATGAAGAATATCTCACAAAGAGACTGTGCATATCAAAATGAGGTGTGTGAGAGAGTGCTTTGCATCTTTTAATTAAGTCATCTTCCTCTTCCCTTTCTTTTTCCTGAGTGTTGGAAAGATACCCGGTGGGCTTCTGCTCTGGCCTTTCTTTCCTCCTATGTGGATAGAGAGAGAAAGTGAGAGTGTATCTCCTATGGATAGGCCACACCTGCATATTTCATAGTGAATTGGTTGAGTAACTGTGTCATTAATTTGGAGGTGTTCTCAAGAAATGGCAGTGGGGAAAGAAAAGCCTTGAAGTAAATCAAATTGATGAATGTGTTACAAAGTCTGTTTGATTTGCTGCATTTCAGCCATTATATTCTACAAATGTAATAAATTTACGTATTATAAAAACATTTCCTCTTGATAAGGCAGCAATCACTAAGGTAATTGTATCTAGAAACTCAGCCTACACTGCAGGTGTTCTTTGGCAAGTTGAAGGGCATTTCGGTTGGAAGGAAGATGGTTGTGTTCCTTGAGCAGACGCTGCATTGGAGCATGCATCCGACGGATAGTGGCTCTGAGAAGGTGTACAGCTGTTTCAAGTGAACTTTTTTTTTTTTGTAGCTAACAAGGGAGGGACAAAAAAAGGTTATTTTCTCAGTAAATATACCCATATTTTGCTGTGTATAATGTGCACCTTTTTTGCCCACATTTTTTAGGAAAAAATAAGGATGCACATTATAATGCCTGGGCATAATGAGTACATACCATGGGTATAATAATGGGCATAATAATCCCGTGTATAATGCACACAAAGCGTGAGCGTGCATCAGACATGGGAGCACACTATACATGGCAAAATACGGTAGTTTCTTGAGAATTTATCATGTGTTATGTGTGCTTTAGTTACTTTTAACGGTCTATTTCTTTTATAATGGTGACATTTAGATGACCTCTGATATGGTATCTGGTCATGGCTATCAGATCAGTGGAATCATGTATTAATCTAGAACGTGTTGGGTTTTATATGTTGAAATAGTAGGACATCGGGCTTCTTAGTGTCAAATCCCAGCCCCATCCCTCATTACCAGCCTTGAACAGGTTACTTTGTCTCATTCTGTTTCAGCTTCTTTATCTGTAAAAAAAGGACAATAAAAACATGGGATTTATGAGGTTGCTGCAAGAATTAAAAGTGATTTAATGTATGAAAAGTGCTTAGAATAGTGCCTTGCACCCTGTAAGCGTTGTGAAACTGTTAGCTCACCATCTATCAGTGTGACAGCGAGAGTGTTTTAAGCATATGGACTTGGAAAGATGATTTCTTCATACGTTATTTACAGTTTGACCGTTTTAAAAATGAAATGTGTATTAGATTGGAAATAGAGTTGTTGGGGAAAACATTGTGAGCCTTTTAGCACATACTAGCAGATACTAATTGTTACTGTCATCGGCAATCCACGAGAATCCCTAGAAATGAAATTATTAACCCAAGTTGGAATAATTTTGTATTGATAAATCTTAAAATTAAACAATTTTCTCTACTTAATCTAGGAAAAAAGTCAAATAAGACAGGAGATATTTGGAAATAGAATTCTTCAGTAAGGATCTGTTGTAAATCAATAAAATAACATTTAAGTGTAGAAAAAGAGTCTACCCTGGGAATTGCTGATAAAGAGTATTTCCTATCATTTGTTTTGTACTGTTCAGGGACTGTGGGCACTCAGGTATTTGGCCTGATACTATTTGAAATTTG
This sequence comes from Macrotus californicus, assembly GCA_007922815.1. Classification (NCBI taxonomy): domain Eukaryota; kingdom Metazoa; phylum Chordata; class Mammalia; order Chiroptera; family Phyllostomidae; genus Macrotus; species Macrotus californicus. The sequence continues at coordinate 64,422 of VMDR010003676.1, forward strand.
ATAAACTTTTTTACTGCATTATACCAGTTGATTCTTTTAAACAAAAGAAACTTTTCATACCTTGGCGCATGCCTGCATGTCTAGTCCTAATGGGGAGCCAGAGGTTCCTTGCAATTCACTTTTGCCTCTGTTCAAAGGCAGCTCCTTCAGGCTTATGCTCTGTAGATTTCACCATCTCTTGGGAAGGAAGTTCTCAGCTGGTGTATTGCTCATCTCTAAAACATAATGTTTTAGTGTTCCTGTTTGAGTTCTTAAGCTTACGTGTTTTCTCCATCTGTGATCAATTTTTACCCTTTCCATCCTAATGTTTCTGAAAACAGTGTGGTTCTTTATAAAAGATTGAATTCTATGTTTAATGGGGGTTAGTAGCTTTTATCACTCCCCCCTCCCGCCCTGTTGCAATAAAGAGCTATTACTGAATCAATAGGGATTCGTCCAACCAGTCAAATGAGTAAGGTGTAAAGTGCACGCAGGAGAAGACACTGAACTCTTGCGTGCCTGAGGCCTGATGGGAACTCTCTTCCTAGCGGAGGTTTGGGCAGTCAGCTAGCTGATAGGCAGTGACTGGGCGTTAAGCACATGGTAGCTCCATCATTTTCTCTCTTATAAATGGTGTTTTGTCTCTTGGCCCTGTTTTAGGTAGTGGTCTTCTGCAGGTAAAGACAGGGTAGAATTTTACTTAGATTGTTATTAGAATCTTAATTAGAATTACAGCTCTCAAGTTTGGAGAATTTGCTGAAGTGAAAATTGATGGGTGATAGCATTAGGCACTACTTTTCCATTTCATTGAAAACATTCCTCTCTTCATTATGTAATTACACTATTATTCAACCCAAACAATTTATTTTCCCATGCAGGTTCAAAAGTTATCTGAATTTTGCTTTCTAGTTTCAACATAATTGAAATGTAAGATTTTTTTTTCTTTTCCCAGGATGTTTTGACCAGTGTTAGAACAATACCTTTTATCCCAGGCGCCTAAGTATGGCACCTGTTACATGTTATAGAACTAGCTGTGGCCAGTGTTTCCTGTGAGATTTAACCCCAGCCGACGTCAGCCTCCAGAACCACTGAGGAAGCAAAACAATAGTTCTCCTCACTAAGACCCCTTTACTTTTAAAACTATAGTCAGATTTTTTTTGATAGGTATATTTAGCCTGTGGTTACTCACACCTTTAGGAGATTAACCCTTAGGTAAGTCTTTCTTGAATTTAATAGCAGGTTAACTGTTAAGGCATAGAAAGTAAATGTATGTTATATCTAATCTTACCATTACATAAATTTGGCTGGAATAATAATAGTACCACTTTTTTACAAATACATATACTTTGGTTACAGTCTTACAGACCCTGATTCGGTGAATTGGGTGAGGGAGTCAGTGTCTGCACCTAAAATGAAAAAACCAGCTCCAAGATGGAGAGAACTTTTAGGAGTAGAAGTAGGGAGGGGGTGGGGTGGGGTGGGGTGTGTGTGTGTGTGTGTGTGTGTGTGTGTGTGTGTGTCTCTACTTGTACAGATACAAGGACATCTACTTGGTTATATTATTTTTGAAAGGGCATCTGTTACTGTGTTTTACACTTTATAGTATATTGGGAATATGTCTTAACATTGCAGAATTATATTTTAAAAGGGTACATCATGGATATTTATATACATATAATTTATACCACAGTAGGAGATACGGTTGCCTTCAGAGCCCCTGTTTCTTTTTGAGCTTGGATATTTATAAGTTATTTCAGATCTGTAGCGCAAAGTCATCCTCTGTGGGGTCTCTGACTCTGATGGCCAATCAAGTGTTTTTGTTTCAGCAGCAGCTATTATTTGGTGATTGTGTGCAGCTGCTGCCTTTGAAAGGCATAAATAATAGGTTAGCCTTAATTTTTTGTGCCACTGTCGTTGTTTTATAAAACTAAACATCACAGTGTAGGTGGAATAGAAAAACATTTTTAGAAAAGGATGCACTTTATGGCTGACAGAGTTTCCCCACCTTTCACCATGCTGTTTTGGTAAACACGCTCCGAAACAGTTGTTGCTATTATGGGTTTCGGACTTTGTCTCCCAGAGAGTAAACTACTAGCTACAAACATTGTGGAACACCCCGAATGTCTAACTGGAATTATTATTGTTACTTATTAATTATATTTCTTCTGTGTCTGTGTAAATTGGTATGTTACCTGATTTAGGCTAACATTCAATCAAAGCTGTTTTCTTTGTACTTTTACCTGTACATCTTCAATTATAAAGATTATGGAAATGTAAGGAAACTTGGGTGGATATTATAGAATCATCTGCATCAGTAATTTCTATAAAATTTGATGGATTTTTGCTGGTCTCTGGTGAAACGATAAAAATAAGGAAAATATAGTGAGTTCTTCCTGAAGCTGTATATGCAGTCCTTCATCATGGCACTTCTGTTATGGTGTTAAAATAACACCAAAATAAGCTGTTTCTGTTTTTCAATAAAACAAAGACACTATAGGTTTTTAAACTAAAAAGTTGGCGCCCTATTTGGGGGTCGGTTGTAAGTGTGGGCGTTTTAAATTTGTTGCTCTGCGACATCTCAGGGTTGGAGAACAACTGATAGAAAATGTGCGTTTGTTTGAAGGTGGGTGTTCCCGAGGGCACTGTGGCCCCTTGATTTCTCTCGTTTGGGGGTCCGTGTGGCATGGTGCATGCACCGGATTGTGTGTATGTCCTGTGTCGGGTCCCTGGCCTTACAGTTTTATCAGTTTCTAGCTTTAGTTTTCTGTTCTCGGCTACATGACCTTGAAGACGAGGGTACAGGTCCTTTTGCCTGGCAAATCCATGTCACCGCCCTGTGCCTTCTCCATTCGTGGCCTCCCTTTCCCTGCCTTGTCATGTCTTATCGGATTTTTCCCCCAGGAAGGTACAGTTATACTTGCCAGCCCGTCTTTCTGCTTTGCACTGGTCTTATTAGCTCTGTAAGGAAATATTGGCCTGTCTGGTTCAGTCCATTATGAACTCACCAATAGCTTTGAGTATTTATTGATACTCTAGTAGTATAAAGAGCACTGTTAGATGCTATAGCAGGTAGTCAGATACATGCCTATTCTTTAAGTAAATTGTAATCTACTAAGAATATTAAACACCCAAATAATTGCATATTGCTTTTCCCACTTTTTAAAATTTTGGTAAAACACACATAACAGAAGTTGCCATTTTCATCATTTGTGAGTGTACAGTTCAATGGCATTAATTGCAGTACATTAACATTGTTGTGCAGTCATCACCAGCATCCATGCCCCTATGACTTCATCTTGTAAAACAGAACCTCTGTGCCTGAAACAGTAACTTCCCATTCTCCCTCCCCCGAGCCCCAGGCAGCCACCGTTCTTTCTGTGCCTGGATCGGACTACTCCAAATACCTCACAGAAGTGGAATCAGTTTTTGCCTTATTGTGACTGGCATATTTCACTTAGTGGAATGCCCACAGAGTTCCATCATTTTGTAACATGTTGCAGAATTTTCTTCGTTTTAAAGGGTGAATGATACTGTATTGATTTTGCCTATCCATTCATTTGTCAACAGACACGGGTTGATTGCATATTTTACCTATTTTCTGTAATGCTCCTGTTTCTTGAATATGACTACTAATATCTCTTTGAGACCCTCTTTTCAATTCTTTTGGTTATATATCTAGAAGGAGAATTGCAGGACTATATGGTAATTGTACTTGTGACTTTTTGAGGAAGCACCATGCTATTTTGTGCAGCCACTGTACTGCTTTATATTTTCACCAGCGGTGCACAAGGCTTCCAGTTTCTCCACCTATTTGCCAACACTTGCTGTTTTGTTTTTTGTTGTTTTTTACTTTTTTTTTGATAGTTGCCATCATAATAGGTATGAGGTGGTATTTGATTGTAGTTTGGATTTGTATATATTTCCTTAACTATTAATACTGCTGAGTATGTTTTCATGTGCTTATTGACTATTCATATATCTTCTGTGGAATAATGTGTATTCAAGTCTTGTGCCCATTTTTGAGTCTGGTTGTTTGGTTGTTTTTTATCGGTGAGTTTTGGAGTCCTCTATGTATTCTCGATATTAACTGTTAAGGGTAACAGATTAAGGGTAACATATATGATTTGCAAATATTATCTCTTATTCTGTGGGTTGCCTTTTTATTCTGATAGTGTCTTTTCATGTAAAAAACTTTAAAGTTTTTCCTGAAGTTCAATTTATCTGTTTTTTCATTTTGTTTCCTGTGCCATTGTGGTATTTTATCGAAGAAATTATTGCCAAGTCCAATGTCATGAAAATTTTGTCCTATGTTTTCATCTAAGAGCTTTATTGTTTTAGGTCTTATATATAGATTCTTGATCCATTTTCAGTTAATATTTGTATAGGGTGTTAGATAAGGATCAAATTCTATTCTTTTTCATGTGAATATACTGTTTTTCTAGCACCCTTAGTTGAAAAGGCTGTCCTTATCTCATTGAGTGAACTCAGCACCCTTGTCAAAAGTCATTTGACCACGTGTGGCAGGGTTTATTTTAGGACTCTCCATTTTATTCCATTGATTTGTATGTCTGTTTAGGCCATTATCACACGTTTTGATTAATAGAGCTTTGTAGAAAGTTTTGAAACCAGGAAATGTGAGTCTTTCAGTCCCCCCCCCCAATATT
>VMDR010003677.1:0-69038 GCA_007922815.1 Macrotus californicus
CCAGTGTCCCTGGGCAGGCTTTGTCTCAGCCCCTGGCAGTGTCTCCACTGCTTCCACTTGAACACGTGTTGACTTACTGGTTTACGTTCTCACTGTCAGGCGTTTGTGGCCGAAATGTACTTCATGCAATCATAATATAGAAACAGGAACACAGATGTTACACCAGAAAAAGAGAAATAGAAGATAAAGTAGAAATTTAACACCACAAGGGATATGTTTTTCTCCCAGGAAAGTGTAACCTTTTCAGTTTTGAGCCACTTTAGAAACAAACAATTGTTGGAGAAATTCTGGCCAAAAACCCAAACCAAACCAAACCGAACCGAACCAACTCTCTCCCCCACCCCATGCATAATTTGTGCCTACAATTTCAGGTCTTCTTGGATTCTCTGAAGTCCAAGTGTGGGCAAATCAGGGAGCACTGGACCTACCTTAAGACCTTGCTTCAGACTCCCTTTTATCTGCAGAATGTTAACTGATGTGAGGACAATTGTCACACAGAGAGATCTGGCCATGAGGCTCTGGTGCTAAAAAGGGTGGAGCTTTCCTGCTAAACAACATATACAGCGACCAGACCCAGGTCCAAGGTGAATGCAAGTTACTTCCTGAGTTGGGCGTGGACCTTGACTGTTGGCCTTGCTGACTTACTTGCTGAATGGAGGCAATGTTGCTTCACTAGGAGCCATGACGGTGCCGGATGGTTCCGAAGAACTGCATGCTTAGAGAGTATCATAGCCTTTCTCCCTGGGCCCTTAAAACACAGCAGATTCAGTCTTTTCTCCTCGGTGTCTACTGACTTCCCTAAGTTGTGTAGAAATGTTTTCATTCAGTGTCCTCCTAAATGCAACCTCCCAAGTTTAGGATGAGAGACAAGTCTGGATTTGGTGGGGAAAGTAACGTCCAGCTGCTGTTTTCTCCTCATCCCCATGCACTGTAAGCAGGGCACGGAGCAGGGGGCTTTGGGATGGCGATGAGACCACCGGCTTTCATGTGAGACAGAATTAAAAACGCCACCTCAGCATATACTAGTCCTGTGACCTTGGCCAATGTCATGGGACAGCTGTGAACCTTATGATGAATGAGCAAATGGTTAGTGTCCAATACAGAACAGGTTCCCAGCCTTCCTAGTCTGTCTTATCCTTTTCCCTTCAAAGGCTCAGGGCAATTCACCAATGTCAAGGGAAAGTAATTGATGAACTCATTTGTTCATCTGATTTTTCATTCATTAGTTCACTCAATTCTGTAAATAGGCTTTGAGTACTTACTTACATGCAGTAGGTACGAAACCGAAGTGAATAAGTTGTGGTTTCTATTCTCAGAGGAACTGTGGTTGGGAGACATTCCAAGTAACTAACCCTAGTTAGGGTGGGCCACTTCCCTCAGTTCCAGAGCTGGATCGGCACACTAAGCCCTCTCCCTTTTGTGAGGCCTGTACTCCATTTCTACAGCTGAGGCTGAAGACAGTGGAACAAGGGAGTTTTCCACTCTCATGTGGGGAGGAAAGGCACTAACCACTTCCCAGGGAGCCTGCTGGAAGGCTTGGGGTGCGGAGGCAGCTGGGTCGTGGCAGGTGCCATGAACAGAGCCCCAAACAGCCAGCCAGCCGATCAGTACAAAAGCCCAGTTACTGGTTTAGTTTAATCACTGTCGGGCTTGCATAAGGGCCAAGTTTGCATTATCTTGTCTTAAGGGTGGCTTAATGTCTTACATATGCAAACGTCTGGTGAGAATGATGCTAAGGAGACAGTGATCATTAGTGACTTTGGTTCTCAAACATTCTATCAGCTAAAAAGGCACGGCCTTTGTGTGCATGGCTCCCTGGTAAACGTCTGGATCCAACTGGGGGAGCATTAATTTAGACCTTGGTGTCCCCTTTAGTCTACGTGAGTTTCCTCAGGCATCCAAGCTCAAATAAATCTTGTACGCTCCAGGGACAAGAGAGTACGTTATTTTCAAGACTGTGGTTCTATATATATGGTTCTATTTCTTTTTTGTTGTTTCCTCTTCCAAGGACATTTATGTCACTGCTTTTCAGAAAGAAAAGAAGAGAAAGAAACATCACCATGAGGGAGAAGCACCAGCTGGTGCCTCCCAGATGCACCCGGACGGGGTGTCAAATGTGCCTGGACTGGACACTGAGCCCACAACCTGGGCGTGTGCCCTGACCAAGAACTGAACGCACAACATTCTGGTTACTAGACAACATTCCAGCCAACTGAGCAACATCAACCAGGAATACAGTTTTACTCTTTAGAGAAGACTCACAGATAACATTTTCCATTTTCAAGTGTTAAAGTCAATTCACATTACTTGCATTTGAAATGAGAAAATTGTAAAAACGCTCAAGAATTGCACCCGAGAACATGAACTTTCAAATGTCAATGGAAATTGATGAAGATGGTTTGAATTTTAATCGTGGTAAAGCAAAAACATCTGGTATCTCAAAAGAAATTAAAAGGAAAGAAAAATCCCTCTGGAATTTGGAGTTCAGAAGCTCTCAGAGGTCATCAGTGTTGAAAAGAGCATTACTCATTTTACTATAACTTTCTGAAATAGAGTACAAGAACCAATGTTTCCCCCCGAAAATATGCCCCCAATGAGGAGGTAGCTCCTGCTGCCCAGGCGGCCTACTCCTGCGGGGTGGTAACAGGCCCCAACATAGTCCCCGTTTTATTGTCGATCAATGTGCTACGGAGGCTGTAAGAGAGAAAATTCGGTGTCCAAGAACCTGTGGCCCCTTTAGAGCTCCAGAAAAAACGTTTCCAAGTTCCTATTTCTAGTTTAGCCCTGTTCTCCACGAGCGTATGCTGTTCCTCTTTCTTCCCGCCATGGGTGCCGGGAGCACGCGTGTCAAAGCCCAGTGATGGGAACTCTCTCCTCGCTAATGCATGCTGGCGTGTTTGCTGTGCTCCTTTCAAAGGCGTTTCCCCCCGAAGATAACAGAATGCTTTGCAACCTGGGAAAACACATTGTTTTTGTTGAGAGGAGAGAACTTATATATTTGGCAAGAGAAAGCAATTTAAAAGTCTAAGAGGATTTTCCCTGGCGAGGCTGATCCGCCGGGAGGGCATTTGCCCTGCCGGCAAACAGCCGACATCGCCCGTGCGCACCCATGTGGGGCTCTCCTGCCGCTGCTGTCGCCGCTGCTGTTTGAACAACCACCATCCTGGTCTCTCTCCGTCTTCTCTGTTAGCAAAACGATCTAATATCTACGTTGGCAGACACGAAGCGCCTCGCTAGAGAAACAAATTTTGTGCTAAGTAATTTTGGCCCCATGGGGAGGCCGCCTGGAATTGTAGGAACTGCACCAAATGGGCTCCTCTGAGGCTAAGGGAGTTTTATAAATCTGTGTCGTATTCCAACAAACACCTAATGCAGCAGAGCGTGCAGCTCCTCTTGAGCCGCTGAATTAAGCTTCCCCTTCTGCTTGTCACCAGAACCCGTCACACTGAACTTTCAAGCCACTGCCAGCTTCAGCACACCCCCTTCTCTTAATATTCCCTGCGCTCCCTCCACGTGGGAGATCCGCAGAATAATGATGTGAGATTTTCCGGTTCTGTGCTTCTCCTCTTATTTTGTCACTTTGTGTCATCTTATGTCAACGTTTTGCAAATTCTTAAGCTCTAACTCATGGTTCATTGTAGTAGAAAAGATTGGGTGGCCGTAGATTTAATACACTTTGCCCTAGGAGACGCAGGCCCCTGGCTGTGCTGGGGCACTTTTCTGCTCAGCATGGCTGTGTGCTCTTAGGTGGACACTGATCCCTACGGGGACATCCAGAGCCTTAGGATAAGGGACCAGGACTCTGCAAGCGGAACCATCTCTCCTCTCTTTGACTCTTGTTCTCAGACTTGTCGAATTTCCCCACAAGGCTATCAGATTTCTGTGGGCAGGGATGGTGTGCTGCATGTTCTTTTAATTTTGTCCGTGGCACCTGGATGGTGCCTTGCATGTACCCATTCAGATCATCTCATTGAATTTCATGGAACGAACAGGCACAGAATTTTGGCCATCATTCATTAGTACCCCGAGAGGAAACACTAAAAGAGGTCCAGGGTGGATGTGGCCGCTAGACTAAAGGTACCTGAGCTGCTGTAGGAAGAAAAATGGAATACACTTGCAAAATTTGGTTTTGGAAATGATGACTTTTAAATTCATGCACTGTGACATTTTCAGCTTACATAACAGAATAATAAAACAACAGCCCCTAACACTTCAATTAATATTCTCTAAATTAAATAGATGTGATTATGTATAAGTGCCTCGTGTTTGTGTGTGCATGTACATGACAGTTCATTGTCCCCATTGTCCCCGAGCCCCAGCTGTGGCACGGTCCTTTCAGGGGCACAGGTGTTCCATGTTGTGTTTAGACCCCAAGTCAGTGAAACGATGGCCCCGGGTCTTTCCTGGATGTTTTCAGAAACCACAAGAAACCCCTCATTTTTGGTTTTTCCCACTGGCTCCCCCGCTACCCATGGTCTCTTCCCTGCAGTCTCTTCCCTCCGCTGACATTTTCTCTCTGCAAATTGGAGCCCCGTGTCCTTGCCTCCTCAGGGAACATCACATCATGCAACTCACATCTGTTCCTAAGCTCAGAGAGCCATTAATGATGTGCACGTGGATGCGGCGGGGTTTCACGGAGCGCAAAGGTCCCGTACTGAAGGCTCCCGAGCCATACTTTCCATCCTGCCGGCCAGTGGTGAGCAGCCCTGGGGCCTCAGGGCGTCCACGCCCGGCTGACCTTGGGCCTCCTGTGGGACTCAGACACAGAAATTACCAGTCTGACCCCTTCACAGAATCTCGTGAAGAGAAAATATGACAAACAAAAAGTTCACTCAAACATTAATGGATTTCCTTCTTTTTTTAAGGCTGAATAATACTCCATTTTGCATATGTATCTCCTTTTCTTTACTCATTCACTTGTGGATGGCATTTATGTTGCTTCAATGCCATGGCTACTATGAATAATGCTGCAATAAATATGGGGTGCACACAACTCACTGAGTTCTTCATTTCAATTCTTTTGCATGATGCCCAAAAGTGGAAGTGCTGAGTTATATCGTAGTTCTAGTTTTCATTGTTTGAGAAACTCCCACTCTGGTTTCTGCAGTGGCTGCACCAATTTGCAGTCACACCAACAGTGTCCCAGGGTTTCACTTTCGTCTCGTCCTAGCCAACACTTTCTTTTTACGACAGCCATGCTCACAGGTGTGAGGTGTCGCCTCTCTGCAGCTCTGATTTGCGTTTCCCCGGTAACACTGCTGTTTGTGGCAGGAGCGGGAACCTGGAGGACATGATGCTGAGTGAAGCGAGGGCAGACACCGCAGGATTCCATTTACCTGAGAGAGAGGAAGTAACGAGGCTGTGAGAAGCAGAGAACAAGAGTGGCTGCCAGGGGCTGGGGAGTTGGGGACTGTTACTGGATGGCATTGAGTTTCCGTGTGCTGGATGAAGACGTTCTGGATTTCTGCTGTGCAATACGGTGCCCACGGTCCACATGACTGCGTGTGCCCTTAAACATTTGTTAAAAAGATGGAGCTCATGGTAGGCGTTCTTACCACAAAACAGACAGACAAACAAACACAAAGGGACACAGGAAACACTTGGGCTGATGGGAGTGTCCACACCTGGATGGTGGTTGATGGTTTCATGGGTGTTTGCGTAGGAGTCCGAACTCATCAAACTGTCCACATTGAGTCTGTCCCGTCTTTATACGGCAGGTGATGAGCTGACTGAGTAGGACAAGTGATAGCATTACTACTGATCGCAGCAGCAGAATAATAAGGACAAGAAAAGCTAGAATCCAAATGGAATTTCACCACACTCAAAAGAGGAAACGATATGTAATTCAGTGAAATTTAAAAAAATGCACCAGGAGTCATTTTAGGGAGGGAACCACAGTTAGCCCTCGAACAATGTGGTGTGAACTACACAGGCCCACTTATATGTGGGTCTTTTTATCTTTATAGAAGTGTGCATTTCGTTCAATCCTGTGTGTTATACTCAGCAGACTAAACTCACAGCATTGATAACGCAATGCAGTATTATAACTGTGTTTCCTCCTCCTTGTGATTTTCTTAACACTTTTTCTGCAGTCTACTTATCCTAAGAGCACAGTATGTAACACGTATAACAATCGGATATCTGTTAATCGACTAGGTTCTATTGTTAAGGCTTCCTATCAGTGGTAGGCTATCGTCAGTTAAGTTTTGGGAGAGTCCACAGTTACACTCAGATTTTCGACCACATGGGGGCGAGTCCTTGGGGTAAAAGACAGGACACCCGGGGTGGGGGTGTCCGGTGCTGATCAGCACGTGGTGATGGGAGGCAGCTCTGCAAACGCTTCAGGAAGGAAGGATGGGTGATGAGAGTGAGGAAGTGGCGGACATGGAGCCCTGTGAGCCCACATCATCAGCCCGTCCAAAGTGTTTCTTGTGGAGCCGGAGAAGGTTCTGCGGCACCAGACGTGTGCAGCCCAGGAGGGACGAGGCAGAGGGAAGCACGTGCACCTGAGCCCGAGAGACTCTTGGAACTCCTGGGGCCAAGGACAGTCACTGCCCTGGACTGGAACTCAGGCCAGCCCTCCCTCCGCAGGTTTCCCAGAGGCAGCAGGTCTGAGAAGTGCTGCCTGCTGAACTTGTCATCTTTGCCCCCGCCTGGCCCCCGCGTCTGCCAGCGGCACTACCAGTATTTTGCTTTTTCCTTTCGTTGCCTCATGCGCAGTCAGCACCAGAGCCCTGGAAACATTTGTATTCAGCTGTCAGCAGAGGTTATTCATAACATGCACAAATCAGTCATTTGTAACCCTGATGTTTTTCTCTTGCCACTTTAAATTGGTTTCAGGGGAGCCTGGACTACATTTAACATTTAGTCATTAAATACAGCCCAATAATGATCTCTCCTGCACCCTGGCTGGTATTCACGCAGAATTGTGGATGCCCCGCCCTCTGTCTGCTTAGGACAAACAGTCTCACTGTAACGAGCAGCCATTAGCGGTGCCCTCGGGGACGGTTTCGCTGTATTTGCACACACCACACACCCTGTAGTTTCAGTGGGCTGTACAAAGGCAGGCTGATTGAAGACAGAGTTTGCAGGGCACAGGATCCACCACAGAATTCTCACAGGGGTTCACTCTGCTCCCGAGGTTGATGCAGATGGATCCTCAACCCTGGTTTTCATCAGAGGCTGGGTCTCTGTTGTTATTTCCATGCTCGGGTCGGGGATTGTTTGTAGTGCTGGTGTGTTTCCTGCCTTTGTTGTAACTGGGCTTCCAGGGGAGGAGAGGGTTCCAAGGGACGTCCTCGGGCAGGGAGCTGACGCTACTGGCTCCGGGGTTGGCACTGGGGCCTAGGCCGGGGGAGCCGGGAGCCAGGTCCCTGGTCTCCCTCACCGTCAGAGTTCCTTTAAAATGTTTCCAAAGGAACTTGTCGTCAGGATGTTGAGAACCTCCCACACACTCCCACTCTTTAGAAAACTTCAAAATGTTCTCCTATGAGTTAACATAATTTGTTGTCTTGTAAACACAGGCTAGAGCATGATTTTGATCAATATAGACAGATTCAGCTATTCTATCCTGACTCCTCTTGGGTTTATATTTTCTAGTCTGGACATTTTCAATAGTGAGATTGGTTATGAGACAGGTGATGGTGTTTGAAGCACGGAAAGCAGTGGGAAGGGCTGTGGACCAGTGAGAAGAGAAGCAAGTCAGCAAGAGCACCCGAAGCAGGGTACACAGAAAGTCTACAACCTGTGTTGACAGGTGGAGCCCAGAGGAGACCTGATGGGACAGGACCGCTGTCAGGGACGGAGGGAACTGGGTCTCTTCTCAGACGCATGGCGATGGGTCAACACTGGGTGGGGGCAGCCACAGAGGAGGGGTTAGGGTTAGGGTTGGGGAGGGGTTGCTGTGAATCCCGAGGGAGGCTGAGGAGTGGGGCAGCGGGACAGATTGACCTCAGCCCACAGACCAGACCAGACTCAGACCCCAGGCCTCTGTCCACACTGGGACAGAGGGAGGCTTGTGGGTCTAATGACTCAAAGACCAAGTGACTGGTGGAGGTGTCGGCAGGCAGACAGCAGATGAGACAGTAAAACTGCAGTGTTGCAGCCACAGCTGCCTGGTGTCCGGGATGCCAGGCAGCCTCAGGCAACCAGGCGGATGGTGTTAGTGAGGATCTCAGGCCTATGATGCAAGATGTCCTCAATTTTGCCCCTTGGTTTACTTGTCTCCCCTGCATCCTGCACCTTCTCAAAAACCATCTGTGACTTATTCCTCTTGGTGTCTCTCCCCCTTGGCACAGTCTCGGCACAGGTAGGTAACAGCTATCCCTTAGCATTCATGGGGGATTCGTGCCGGGACCTCCGTGTCTGCCCAACTCCGGTGCCATTATATGAATCAGGTCCTTCACATAAAATAGCGTAGTATGTGTGCACAGCCAGAGCACACCCTCCCATGCACTTGAGATCATCTCTAGATTCCTTATGATGCCTGACGCAATGTAAACGCTGTGTGAATAGTCGTTATACTGTATTGTTTAGGGAACAACAAGAACATCTGTCGTGTTCAGTACAGACACAACAATCGGAGGCCTGACGACCCAGTACAAGTGAGCAAAAATGCAACATCCCCCCCCGAAATAGTTTTGATCTGTGGTTGGTTGAATCCATAGGCATGACCCTGTGAACTTGGAGGAGGGCTGGCTATATGTAGAAAATTTAATGAACTAGATTAAGTCATGGACTGAGTCGAAGGCACAAACCAGGAGCTAAGAAGCAGATGTCTAGGAGCAGGGCAGCCCGACGGAAGCCTGGCTGAGTGCCGGGGCGGCACAGAGCTGCCTGCGGACTGACGTCAGCGTGCAGTTGGGCCCGAGTCTGGGGTACACGTCACTTGCAGATGTTCAGTGAAGAACCTCTTGCTGTGGAGTTTGAAGTGTGACGATGGTGGGTTTCTGATCATTAATTATGATTTTTTGGAGTGACTACTAGAAAAGATGAGCGTTATCAGTTAGATTTTGTTATATAACAATCCATCCCCAAAGTTCGTGGCCTAAAAGAACAAACATTTGAACTTCCCATGATTCTGTGGATTTGCCACATGGGTCTGCTAGTCTGGGCTGAGGCCACGGGGGCTGCATGGCCTGCGGTAGAATCGCCCACATGCTTGGTGTTTGGGAGACTGGTTGGTCTGGGAGAGAACATCTCAGCTGAGACAGCTCCACGTGGCCGCCCACCTTTGAGCAGGCTAGCTGGCACTTTGCACCGGGCAATCTCAAAGCTCCCAGTCTCTGCTTGCATTTGCTTCTTGCCCCATTGGCCAAGGCATTATAATGGCCAAGTCCAGACTTGACAGGAAAATGAATGGAGCCCAACCCTGCATGGGTGAGACTGCAAAACTCACATTGCCAAGAAGTGAGCACGCAGCATGGATGCATATGGGGCACCTCTTGCCGTCTCCCACCATAGTGTTGTAGATACTGTGTGTGAGTCAGCTCACTAGGTTAGGGGGAATAGAAGAGGAAGAAGAGCAAAGAAGTGGAAATATTAAAGCAAAGCAAAAAAAAATTTTGTAGGAGGCAAATGCATCTGAAAAACAAAAAAATGTTTCCCGTAGAGAAACAGGCATGATTTCAGCTTTGTTAAGTAACAGGTTTGTGTTAATCTGTTATCTATGTCTATAATTTTGGAGTAATTACTGGTGTCTGCCAGGTTTCTCCACTGTATACTGTCTTTTTCCCTTTCCATAATCTGTCCTTTGGAACTGAGTCCACGAGCCATTAAGCCTTGCTGTCACTCAAGAGCAGGGCAATGAAGCTCCTCCTTTAGGGGCTGGTCACACATGTTGTGTGGCATTCTTCTGTGACGGAGAGTGGGCCATGTTCTCCTTATACCTTAAACACCTCTGGGGAGTTAGCATTTTCATTTCTAATATTCATGATTTGTGTTTTCTCTCTTTTTTCTTGATTAGTCCTGCTTGGGTTTATAAGTTTTTGTAAATCTTTTCAAAGAAACTACTTTTGGTTTCAGAAAAATTACTTTTACATTTTTCTCTCTTGTATATTTTTTCTTTTTGCCCCTCGGGATTGCCCTGGATGGGACAGGACCACTGTCAGGGGCAGAGGGAACTGGGTCTCTTCTCAGACGCATGGTGATGGGTCAACACGGTGGGGGCAGCCACAGAGGAGGGGCAGAGCAGGGTTGGGGAGGGGTTGCCGTGAATCCTGAGGGAGGCTGAGGAGTGGAGCAGCGGGACAGATTGACCTCAGCCCACAGACCAGACCAGACTCAGACCCCAGGCCTCTGTCCACACAGGGACGGAAGGAGGCTTGTGGGTCTAATGACTCAAAGAGCAAGTGACTGGTAGAAGTGTCAAAGTATATATATATTTTTAAATTATATTTTGTTATTTATGTTATTACAGCTGTCCCAATTTTGCCTCTCCCCCTCAACCCAGCCCCCCACTCCCTCAGGCAATCCCCACACCATTGTCCATGTCCATGGGTCATGCACAGATGTTCTTTGGCTGCTCTGTTCCCTGTGCTGTACTTCACGTCCCCATGACTGTTCTGTGACTACCTATTTGTACTTCTTACTCCCTTCACCTTTTTCACCCATCCCTCCAACCCCCCTCTCATCTGGAAATCATCAAAAACATTCTCTGTGTCTATGATTCTGTTTCTGTTCTGCTTGTTCATTTATTTTGTTTTTTAGAGTCAATTGTTGATAGATATGAATTTGCTGAGATTTTATTGTTCATATTTTTTATGTTATTCTTTTTTAAAAAGATCCCTTAACATTTCATATAATACCGGTTTGGTGGTGATGGACCCCTTTAGCTTTTTCTTGTCTGGGAAGCTCTTTATGTGCCCTTTCATTCTAGATGATAGTTCTGCTGGGTAGAGTCATCTTGGTTGTAGGCCCTTGCTTTTCATCACTGTGAATATTTCTTGCCAGTCCATTCTTGCCTGCAAAGTTTCTTTTGAGAAATCAGCTGACAGTCTTACGGGGGCTCCCTTGTAGGTAACTAACTGCTTTTAAGATTCCCTCTTTGTATTTAGCCTTTGGCATTTTAATTATGATGTGTCCTGGTGGTGACCTCTTTGGATCCATCTTGTTTGGGATTCTCTGTGCTTTCTGGACTTGTATATCTATTGGAATGCTTGAAGTTGTCCCAGAGGCTCCTTACACTATCCTCATTTTTTTTGGATTCTTTTTTTATCTTGCTGTTCTGATTGCTTGTTTTTCTGCTTCCTTATGTTCCAAATGGCTGATTTGATTCTTGGCTTCATCCACTCTATTGTTGATTCCCTGTAAATTGTTCTCTATTTCATTAGTGTATCCTTCACTTCTGACTGGATCTTTTTTATGCTGTTGAGGACCCCACTAAGTTCCTTGAGCATCCTTATAACCAGTGTTTTGAACTCTGCATCTGATAGATTGCTTTTCTCCATTTTGTTTAGTTTTCTGGAGTTTTATTCTGTTCTTCATTTGGGACATGTTTCTTTGTCTCCTGATTTTGGCAGCCTCCCGGTGTGTATGTATTAGGTAGAGCTGCTATGACTCCCAGGCTTGACAGAGTGGCTTAAGTAGGTGTCTTGTAGGGTCAGTGGCACAGCCTCCTCTATGACCCCAGCTGGTACCCAAGGTGTGCCCTCTGTGTGGGCTGAATGCAGCCTCTTGTTGCAGTTCAGCTTTGGTTGCTGTTGGCACATTTAAGGTCAACCATCAACTGTTTTCTGTCTGGGGTCACACAGCATGAGCTACAAAGCAATCTGTAAATGGCTGCTACTTGTGCTGGGCTTGGAGGTGCCCAGGAGAGGTCAAGCTGTGAACCAAGGCCATCTGCTGCTAGTTGTGGGCCTGTGGCAACTTAGCAAGAGGTATGAAGACAGATGCTGCTTGTTTGAGAGAATTTAGGAAAATCTGAAGCATGGGCCAAGATGAGTCATATGGTAAAGCCACTGGAAAGAGCTTGGGTGGGCTTGAACCTTGGGTGGGATAGTGCCTCATAGAATCACCAGGGTGGGGCACACAGTGTGAACTCATTGGACGGAATCTCAGCTATGGCCCCTTCCTGCTGTCTCTGTGGCTGGAAGACTCATGAAAAAAACAATAGCCTCTTCCAGCACTTCTATCTGGGAGGAAGTGACCACCAGCTCTCTCCCTGATGCTGGGCAATTCACTTCCTCCCCACATGTCTCTGAGGCCTTTCAATCTGCTGCCCTGGCACTGGAGCTCAGAGGGAGTGAATCCGAGTAAGTCTGAGCATGGGCCCTTTGAAAGGAACTGCCAGGGAGTCCAGCAGTTTCTGTCTTCCACAGGCCCAATCCCTGCTAGTTTTTACAGTCCGAAGTTTTGGAGACTTTTCTTCCTGGCACTGAAACCCTGGGCTAGTATGAGGCTGGGACCGTTCACTCCTGAGATATCTTTCCTGATTTCTATCCACAACACATGGGTGTGGTACCAGCCTGTCCAGCATCTCTGCCCTTCCTACCAGTCTCGATGTGGTTTCTTCTTTAATTCTGCAGTAATAGGACTTCCATTCAGCTCAGTTTCTGACAGTTCTTTGATGATTGTTCTATAGTTTAGCTGTAATTTTGATGTGGTTGTGAGGAGGTGGGCTGTGTTTACCTATGCTGCCATCTTGACTGAAAGTTTTTTTTCTTAATTCTACATTTTTTTCTTTTATTTGCTATTCATTTTGTAGCTTTTGAGTTGGATTATTAGTGCATTGGGTTTTTTCCATCTTTCCTCTTTTCTAATGTATTTATTCAAGCTCACAACATTTCCATGGATTTCGCTGCAGCCCACAGCTGGTGTGACTTATGTATATTAGCATTTACTTCAAAGTATTTTCTGAATTTCCTTTGATCCATGGGTTATTTCTGTGTCTTTTCTGATTGATTGTTTTTTTTCTATCCATTATCAAGAGAGTCATGTTAAAATCTCTATAAATGTGGATTTTTCTTCTTCGTGTAGTTTTGTTGTTTGAATTTGTCTGTATGCAGGCCATGGGATTAGGTGAATAAATATTAGGTTAGTACATCTTTGTTTAGAGCTGACCCTTTGTCTTTAGAAAATGTTCTCTTCCATGCCCAGCAATGCATCTTCTCTTAAATTCCACCAGGTCCAAGTCAGGTTTTTGGGGTTAGCGATTCCATAATCTAGCTCTGGTTTATTTTCTTAGTTTCAAGCTTCCTGTGTCTCTGTTTTAAGTAGCATATAATGTTAAAACACTTCTAATAGTCTTTTAATTGGGATATGTAAAGCATTTACGTACAATAAAATACTAATGTATTTGAGTTTATACCTAATGTATTACTAGTTCTTTTCTATTTGTTCTATCTGCTCTTTGCTCTTTTTTATTTCTTGACTTCCTTTAGATTAACCAATTGTTTTTAATTTATTCCATGTCCCCTTAATTTGCTTTATAAGTATACATGCTTTTAGTCTACTTCTAATAGTTACTGCGGAAATGAAAATATACCCCTCCTGGAAGATTCTCAGTCCTGTTTGGGACTGTATATTGTATCCTCCCAGGCAGGTAGGGTGACTGTAACACTCACCGCTCAGACTGAGGCAACGAGGGCACAGCTCATCTCTGGGCGAGAGGGAACACCCTCCACATCCTGTTGGGTAGCAGATGTGGACAAGACCTGTCTGGGGCCACTTCTTCAAGTGACCATTCCCGGAACAAGACATTCATTGATGAAGTCACCATATATTACTGACCACTTATTTTAATTAGGATGTGGTTCTAGATGCTGGAGCGTCAAATGAAATATTGCTTCTTTCTCCAGTATTTTGTATTTTAATTGAATTATAGTTGACATGCAATATTATATTAGTTTAGGTGTACACCATGGTGATTCTGTATTTTTAAACCTTACAAAATGATCACCACAGTACGTCTAGTTATTCTGTCACCATACAAAACTATTACAATATTATTGACGGTATTCCCTGTCCTGGGCATTACATCCCTGTGAGTTATTTATTTTATAAATGGAAGTTTTTAAACTTTAATGCCTGTGTATCTGAGTCTTTTCCTCACATCCTTATAAGAAGTGTGTGTGTTGGGTGGGTAGGAGACAAGGCTATGCCATAGATGGGAGCAGAGCATGGGAGGAGGCTCAGGAAGCATCTGGACTGTGGGCTGGTGGACCTGGCGAGCAGTTTGAGAGGCAGGGATGGCGGGAACCGGAGCAAGGGTAGGTCATGGTGTGTGCAAGCTGGGCGAGACTGTGTCCAGAAGGAAAGTGAAAGAAGCTACTGTGGACGGAGAAGTGTGGACACTGCTCGGGTGGAGAGGGAGGAGAGCTCAGAGTAAGATGGAGGCTCTCTAGGCAGAGAGGAGCTGAGTCAGGACGGAGGAAGCCCCTCAGCCTGTTCATAGCTCAGGGCTCCCCAGCTGGGAAGACTGTGCATTTTTTTTGGAAACACTGTTTCCTTTCCCCAAGTCCTTCATTGAGCCAGTTGGCTAGGAGGGGTGCTTTGTTCGTTACACTGGGCACAGCAAATAAACTTTCAATTTACAAAACTCCCATCTGCCTCAGGAGACAGGGAATTTGTGATACACGTTCAGTGTGAACAGATTGGTAAGGACGCCCTGAGCAGCACAATCTTTGTTCAGAGTTGTGAGCTGTCAGTAAAGTGTGTGTGTGTGTGTGTGTGTGTGTGTGTGTGTAAGTGCACACCAGAATGCTTTCTTCTCTCCATTCCCTACTACTGGGGAGTTTATAACAGCACCAATTTTCACTTCCGTTCAATAACATTATGAGAAGCCTTGCTAGCTAAAGCAGATGAAAGGCAAGTCACTAACCTTCTATTTCACCCAGGTCCTACCTGCCACCAGCCAGAAGGCCAAGTACTTTGTCTCTCTCCACACGTCTAGTTGTTTGAGAAGGTGCTTTGGAGAAAATCCATTGTAACGTCAGTGCCCGATTTAACTTGGCTTTTCTTTCCCCCTGAAAAAACTTTTGTCAGGTTAGAAAAATGCAATGGTTTGTATTAAATAAAATGTCTCTGAGTCAGTTCCTCAGGGATGTACCTGCCACTTCAATTCAGACCAGTCAGTGCTCTCACCGAAGCCAAAGCTGCGGGGGGGGGGGGCGGCCAGAGCCCGATCCCCCCGTTTGACAGTCCTGTGCCTTGTCGGCGATGGGCGTTTATACTGCTTAGGTTCCCTCTCTCCATTCAGGGGAAATGATTCCAGTTCCCTTTCATCTGCATCGAAGTCACTAAGTCTTATTCACCCCAGTGACCCCCGGTTCTGCTTCTGTTTGTGTTTAAGGCAGCTGGTCTCACGGAAAGTGAGGAGAATAGGGAAGGGCAGATGGTCTGTCCCAGGGTGTGGATGCCCAGCTGCAAACACTGCCAAGCATATTTTTTGTGACAGCCGTGCTTCCTGAGAGGAGCCTCTGTGTGGGCAGCTGTGACAGTGCCTCTGAAGCTGTCACATGCACAGCTGGTGCCAGGAGGGCCAGCTGTCTGGCCCTGTCTTTCCTGATGGACACACAGGGCTGATAAGTGACCCGTGGTTCACGGGGACCGGTGTCACCTTCACCCTTGAAAGAAGCTCTCCCACAAGATTTTCAGCGATGAAACGAGCCCCAGCCGAATTTGACACGGGCTAAGCGAGTTGCAAAATTGACTGCTTTCTGGGAATAATTTTGCGGGGACTGTAATGTGTGTGTGTGTGTTGCGGTTCCTCAAACCAGAGCCTGCATATTATAAACAAGTTAGTGGGTAAGAAAACACTTCGGGTAAAAAAGAAAAGCATAACTTGAGAATTTGGTTTGGAATAGCTCAGTTTCTAGCTTTCTGAGGGTCACATCAATAACGTTTGTGACAATATCATTTTTACCTCGTGAAGGACTTATGTAGAAAAAAGATTGCATGGGTCATTTTCTAGAAAGGACTTCTTTCTTGAAGATCGTCCATCCTGCTGAGAGCCGAACATGGATGGTGTTCGACGAGGATACTGTCAGTTAAAAGTTCATCACAAACCTGCACATCATTGTGTATTGCGAGGCCAATGGGATGTTAACATCTTAGTCTTTGTGCAGTTATAACAATGTTGGTTACAAATGCTAAATTTCAACTCAAGCTTAGAAAAAAAAGGATGAATTTGCTATGAGCACCTGTGGTTATTTCACACATTTGTATGAGGGGCTGAAATACATTCAGAACATCTAAAATCAGGGCTTGAACACCCCCAGAATACCCCTGTCTCCAATATGGGCTGCTGTCCCTCTGAGTCTGTTTAGTTCTCACACTCGAGCAAGTTTCTTAACTGTGGTGGGGAAACGTAGCCATGATGACTTCTGACATCCGCATCTTGTGGTTCTTACCCCTGGAGAAGGGGACCCTAAATTCCTAGGTCCCAGGGAAATGATTTCATTAGTCCAGCTTGCCAAGGTGTCCAACCCCAGACCAATCAACAATGGCCAAGACAGAAAGGTGCTAGAGGGGCCCAATGTGGGTCACGACCCAATGAATGAGACCGCGGGTCAGAACTGGCAAGAGCCTGGGGGCTGTCCCTGACAGGAGGTGGCAGGAAGAACTCTCCCAGAAGAAGGAAGGGTGTGAGGGGAGACACTGTCACAGATGGTCCCTAGGGCTTGTGAGTGTTCGCAGTAGGTGAAAGAGGTGGACACATGGAAGGGAAGGGAAAGGTGCAGCATCATTTTTTCGACGTTATTCATCAAGCCTCATGCCCTGAATGTTCCATCCGTGTAGGACTCCTGAGCAGTGTTATTTTCTTGGGGAAGCACTGAGCCTGTGGTAAGGTTTTCTCTAGCCTCCATCCCAGTTCCTGTAACATTGTTCTGGTTGTGTGGTGTGAAGGAGACTGAGCTGGTGTGCAATTCAAATGAATCAGCACTTCTCCATCGAAGCTTTTGGAAGAAATGTGAAGAGTAGGATTTTCAAATGAAGAGAAAGGAACACAATGAGAGAGGCACATTTCCCTGAGCAGAAGGAAAACATAGTTCTGGAGGCCAAAAAGTGCTTCTGTAGGGTTTCAAGTGGATCCTGTCCCATCCTCGAGGTGCCCCTGGAGGATGTCCCATGAGATCAGTGGGAATCTGTAGGTCTCTGGGACAAATCCGTGAGGGGGCCCAACCTTTCCCTTCCCAGTGTTGGCCGCTTCTCCTAGAACAATCACGGGCATAATTATGCCAACACCACCTCAGTACAAAAAGACCACCTCTCCACCAGGGTTGACAGAAGAAGAAGGTGGTGTCATAAGTTTGTTTTGCTGAGAACTGTGGTAAAGAGACCAGAGACTGAGTTTAATAGGACTGCAAGCATTGCTTTCCCCATTTCCCTGCCTCTTCTGGAAAAAATGAGGGCAGTTAACTGAGCAACTAGAGGGGTAGCTGAGTTCACTTTGACGGTGCTGTGTCGGCTGTCGTGATGGGCCTGGGAGTAGATGACAGCAGGTGCTCACTGAGGGAGGGAAGAGAGCCCACTGCAGGTTCACACAGTGACTTCAGGTCAGTCGCCTTGTCACCGATGAGCGAGGGTCCACAGCACCAGCTGCACCACCGACTACACCGTCCATCCTCACGCACTTCACACACGCAGAGCTCCAATGTCACACCCTCACGGGGACACCTGGGCTGACGGGCTCACTGCATTAAGCAGCCATCATTGTTCTTCAGGCACTTGTTTGTGAGATGTTGACTCTCATGTGGGGACTCGCCAGCAAGCCCACACTTTTACCCTTGAGGTGCCAGGCCACCTCCCCTCCCCCATTCCCTGCCCTGTGCTTGGAATGTCCAGTGAGTGTGTGACACTGTCCCACACGGGCTGGTGGTTGTGGCAGAGAAATTACTTGCAGGTCAGTCCTGGTGTGGAGACAGCAGAGGATGCGGCAAAAGCATGGACTTCAGAGTTCTGTGAAATTGGTGTTGCCAGCTGCATATCTTTTACCACATTCTTATTATAAAAGCAATTATGCATGTGGTGAAAAATGCAAATATTCCAGCAAATTGTGAAGTAACAAAGCAGAAATCTCCTGTGCCGCGCCCCCCAGCAATGTTAGTACAGAGATGGTCCTGGGGACCCTTCTTGGCTGGGTTCTCCTCCTTCCCACCAGGACCATGAATAGCATCGTCCTGTGTCCGGGTGTCCACGTGCCCATTGCAAAATCTGTTGATTATGCTGCGAAACCAACCGCCCTCCCTACCTGTTGCCAGGCACATCATTATTCGAATTCTGCTGGCGAACTTCAGGCAGGCTTTCGTGTCTGCAGTGGAACACGGCAGAAGCACGTACCAGGCAGACTTGCAGAAGAGACACGAGGTGCCCTGGGGACAGCATCAGCACTGTGTCTGGGACCCGGCAAGTGTCAGTGCTGCTGGCCTTGGACCTGCCCCTCTCTGTGGCCTCCGAACCCCTGGTCCCTTCCTTCAAGGTCTGGCAGAGGGACAGTCACAGCAGCTCATCTCCCCTCTCAGTCCAGGCTTCCAGGGGCTGGCTGCACTCTCAGATAAGAGGGCCTGGTCCCTGGGGGCGAGGCCTGGGGTGGCCTCGGGAACAGGGTTGGCAGAGTTCTCATAATCCTCTTGCTCCCGAAGAGCTGCTCAGGTTTTCCAGTTGGTGTTTTGTGCATGGAGCTGATGTTTTGCTCTGTCCGAGCACCCCCATCGTCTGTCTCCCAAGTGGCTCTGCAATCAGGCAGAGACAGGGCCTCACGGGCTGAGCCTGCAAACATGGCGGATTTTAGCTCCTGTTTTATTACAGTGGTGATGATGATGGTGAGGACTCCGGCCCCTGCCTCCCGCACCTTCAGTGCTCTTGTGGGCTCCTGGAGAGCTCTGTGTGTGCAGGTGGGCATACGGGTGGGCATGCAGGCCGCACATCAGAGTGTGTGGGTGATGTGCAGCCTGGTTGGACCCCTACCAGACCAGCCACCTGGAGGAGAGCACAGGGGCAGTGACCTCCACACAGCGACACAACCCTCCCTCCCAGGAGTTGCCTGTGATGTGTCTGTCACCTTTGCCAGGTGGTTTGCACATAAAGGTGATGTGATTTCTGGGCAGTGTGACAAGAAAGCTGTTCCATAGACTCACCATCAATTAATAGGGCTGCCTTGGTCATTGCTTCTACCCCCACCCTTAGGCCTGAGTGTTCAGGGCTCGGAGTGAACTCGGCAGGAACTCCCCTCCCTGCCAACACCCCTCTTGTCTGCCCAAACCCCTCTTTGAGAAAGTCAAAAATCTCTCTTCTGCATTGTCTCTTTCCTTTCCATTTCCCTGCTCCACATTTATTCTCTTTGGTTGTGTCCTCATTTCAAAGACTTCACATGGCATAGAAGCCACATACAAGTTCTTAATACATGGTCTGAGCCTTTACTTAATCTGTCCTGGTCGTGGATTCTTTCCTGAAACGTGGGGACAATCACATAGAATTTCAAAAGGGCTCAGGAGTGTGCATCCTGCATATTAGGAATTCAAAAGATGACAACTTTCCTTCTTACTGTTTATGTCACACAGATGGTGGTTTTGCTCACTTTGGTGACAATGCCAGCAACACTCAAATGAGCTTTCATGAGGGCTGTTCACAGATATTCTAGAGACTCTGGCTCTGTCTCCCAGCAGGCACATAGTAGGACTACACTCTCCCTCCCACACTAGGAGTTGGGGGTGTCTGCAGGACTTGTTTTAGCCAGTTCAATGTGCTTGGGAGGTATGTGTGATCCTCCTGAAGAGGCGGTGGGAACCAGGCCTTTAACCCTGGTCTTGGTGATCTGAATACTTGGAGGTCATGGTTGCTGAATCATCCTGGCTCCTGGGAAGCCAGTGGGACCCAAGCTGACCCATGGTGACCACGGAAAAGAAATAAATCTGTGTGGCATCAAGGCCCTGTGTTGGGGGCAGGTATTTGTTACTCAGCATCATCCAGCCCATTCTAACCAATCCCTGTCACATCACACTCTCCCGGTCCTGCCTGCCTCCTGCTCCCACGTGTCCTCCTGGGTCCTCAGCATTAGAGCCTTTCTGTCAGTGCCTCAGTCCCCGCACATGCTGGATGTTGAATGCAGCATCCTGGTGCATTCCTGAGTTTTGAATGCAGGCAGGACTAAAGTTCTCACACTTTCCAACACTTGAAACAATAGTGAGCTGATGTCGGCAGCTTTGTGAGACACTATTTGGTAACAGAAAAAGTGTGCTTTTGAGCCCAGATAGACCAAGATTTAGCAGTCACACCTACCAGTCACTGTGACCACATGCACATTTTCTGATCTCTCTAAAACGTAATTTCATCACCTGAAAGGAAGAAGAAGATCTAAACCTTTAAGGTTGGGCACTTGGCTTGGGAAAGACAGTTTATTTCCACTCTCACTGGGAAGAAGCCACTCCCCTCAGTCAGTGATTCTCTGATGATGATGTGTGCAGACGCCTCATTGAAGGGGCTCTCTTAGGTCTCATCCTGAAGCCCATCCCTCCGTGTGGGCTCCAGGGGTCATGCTTGTGGGGTTTGAGAGCAGGGCGGTGTGCTGAGATGCCCTGCGCATTTGGAGAAGAGGATGAGCTGGCTGTCTGCTCCCCGGCTGTACGGATGGCTCTTACTTCCTCTCAGTAGCTGCCTAATGAGGCGGGAGAAGCCGCTGTTTGTCTACAGAGGGAAATCAAACCAGACAGTGTCCCGTTTACATACACTCCAGAGTCACAGGTTGGCTTGCCTCGCCAACCAGCCATCATGTGTGGCTGATGGGCACCAGTACTCTGTCCATCTCTTCAATGACTCTGGTTCTCCAAGGTTTGCCTCTGGGGGCCAGGAGAGTCTTCTGGTTCACCCTTTCCCCATTCCCAGCCACTCATCCCATCTTTGTCTCATGAAACCATGAAAACTCCACTCTGCTTTCCAGAGGGTTTGTGCTTAGGGTCTTAGTGTGTCACCCCCAGACATGGCATAGGACCTTGGCAAAATGAGCTGCTGGGCTGAGGCCCCTGGAGCCTCAGCTGGGACTTCTGTGGCTCACCGGTGGTGACAGCGGGAAGAGCGGAGAGGACGATGTCCCCAAGTGGTCTCCCTACATCATCTGGTGTTCTCTCGATGAGATGCAGACAGGACCGGCTACTGAATAAAGACTAGCCAGCAGTTCTTGGGCTTATGAAAAGCACTGTTCAGGGGAGGGAATTAGACCAGATTATGAAGAATCACTATGATGTTGTGAAGTGAGGCATTCAATTGTCATGGCTGAAGGAGTTATGATGACCTTGAATCATGACAGGTGATGCAGGATGTTAGTTATATTTCACCTGGACTGTCGACATGTGATCGATACACTCTTAACATTTTCCTGAAAGCTTTGTATTTATTGGTATTTTGGGTTATATTTTACCAAAAATTATGACTGAAATGGGCCCAATATTAGAGATAAATGATGTTCTGATGGACCGAATGTGCTTTGTGCTTAGACTATATATCAAAAATATTGCCATGCTTACTGGTCAGTTACACTAAATTTGAATAAAATATTAGACATAGAGGGAGAGGAAGGGGTGGGGAGAGAGGAAGAGAGAGAAGGAGAGAGAGAGAGAGACGGAGATTGAATCTAAGGAACTGGCCCACATGACTACTGGGCTGGCAAGTCGGACGTATACAAGGCAGGCGGGGAAGCTGGAGGCCAGGGAAGAGCCGAGGTTGGAGTGAGGCCAGGGCACCTCGGATTCCCCTCCCCTGCAGGGCCCCCATCTTTTCTCTCCCTCTGATTGGATGAGACCCACCCACATTACAGAAAGTAACCTACTTCACTCAAAGTCTACTGATTTAAGTGTTTTCTTTCTGTAGGGAAACCCTTCACAGTGACAGCCAAACCTGCATTTGACCAAGTATCTGCCCATGTGGCCTAAGCAAAGTGACATCTCAAATTGACTGCTGCAAACCTACAGGTCAAACAGAAAAGATTTAGATATGGTTAAACATAAGGAATAAATGTTAAGCTCAATAACATAGAATTTGAAATCTTGGTCACTGAAGATGGGAGATGGAAGGATAAAGGAGAGGCGGTTGGCATGGCAACCTAACGGGGACTAACAGGGGACTGTCTAGAGTTGAAGAACCAAAATTAATGACGAGCAGAGAAGATTAATATGATAGCCTACATTTGGAGAAAAGGATGCGAGAGGAGAGGGTCAGTGTGAATCAGAAGGTCTGGACTGTCCCAGTGGGGCCGGTGTGCAGATTAATTGTGGTAGTCTGAGAACACTCACCTTCTGGCTTTCTGAGCAGGATCTGCAACAAAAGCAAGGCTGGGGACAGGCATTCCTGAGAACTGATTTTCCAAATTTCTTTATCCCTGCGTCATCATCTCCCTGCCAAGCCGTGGGAGCCACTCTGCGGGGCGCTGTCAGAGCTGAGTGCGGCAGTCATTTATCCTGCTGCCTTTTGTGCCACAGAGTGGGTGTAACTCACTCTTGAAATGCCATTGGTGTGCAGTCCCTGTTCAAGGGCAAAACACAGCAGTTGTTGGTTAGATACCGTGCTTCGCTACAGAAAGCACTAAACAGTGTCACCTGATGTCCAGAAGAGCCGTAGAGGTTCCCCACATCCCCCAGCACTGAATGTTGCCAGTTGTCAAGGTGAAGAAGATTGAAGACAAGGTTTTACTGTTGGGCTTCCGTAGGGCGAGTATGAATTGCAGCCCCCAAAGAAGGCGGTACGTGGAGGATTTTACTGGGATCCTAATCACAGAGGAGAACATCACGTTAATTTAATTTACACAAGGAGATACAACACTAATTATGAAAATCTAAAAGCTATCAGTTTTTTATTTCAAGCAATGCTAATAGAATGAATATATTTACTAGCTTATCATTAGGGTTAACTTTCTTTTTTTTTAAGATTTTGTTTATTTTTAGAGAGAGAAGAGGGGAGAGAGGAAGAGAGGGAGAGAAACATCAACATGTGGTTGCTTCTTGCGTGGCCCCTACTGGGGACCTGGCCCGCAACCTAGGCCTGTGTCCTGACTGGAAATTGAACCAGCGACACTTTGGTTCACAGGCTGGCACTCAATCCACTGAGCCACACCAGCCAGGGCTCTAATTTTCAAAATAATAGCTGAATTTAGTCAGTTCCTCTTTTTTGTCTTGTTTTCCTCCTCTTAGAATCAAACTCTGTGCTTATTTCCAGTCACCCATTCACCTAATGGGTTTAACATCAGTTTTTATCTTAAAATTAATTTTATTAGAATTTTCAAAAAAAGATATAATGTCTTACACATTTATTAACTAGAATTCTTCTAAATACCTTTTCCTTGCCAACAGGGGCATCTGGTTATCCTGAAATTCAGTTCTCAGTAACTGCTTGCTTCTTTCCCTTTAATTACCAATTTTCAAATTGACAAATAGGTTTTAGTGGCCTCTAAATGGTGAAAAAAAAAGAAAATTGTCTGGTTTTTGTGAGTGTTATCATGGACTCATGCATGTCCAATGGATTTACTGTGTTACACTCTGCAGTTCTTTTTCATGTTTTAATTGTTATGTCAGCCACCGGGAGCCCCTGCAAGCCAGCCGTGCGCCCTTTGACGTGGCATTGAAGTCTGCTTGCCCGCCAACCCATGGAGATAGATGGTCATGGAATCAGCCATTTATTCAAGAAAGTCTGCGCCTGGCGTGATGTTGTCAGAGACAAATCTGTGTGGGGGAGGCCACGCCACTGGCGTGACACTGCTTAGACCGCGTTTCCCGGAAAAAAGCCAGAAAAGAGATACTTTACAAGCGATACTGACATATCTTTTCTTACAGTTATGAAGTATATTTGCTGTGCTTCTCTGTATAGTGTATTTTTATCTTTCAGTTTTCTTAGAAAATCTTATGGTATTTAGGGGGGTTTGTATTTGTTTTTAATGGTTACCTTTTTGTTAATCTCCTTTCAGTGTCCTTGGTCCCATGTTCCTAATTCAATGTCTGCCTCTTGTGTGTGAGTCTTCGGCAGTGTATTTAAATTCCCACGCCTGGCCCATACAGGAAGCAATGAGCTGCCCTTGTTCATCTTTCCTGCTTCTTTTCCTCCTTTTTCAGTCCCTTTATTTCTTTTTATCAGATCACATAACATAGAACATATTATTTATATAACTTATTATTTGTCCACACTGTTTTTGTTTTTAAATAAACCTCTCTCGGTTAATTCTGACGCACAGGCAGGTTTGGAATTTATCATTCTAGAATTCCTTCTCCAAGTTGAAACCAAATGATTATTCAGCTCTTGTGGGCATCATCTTCAAATATGATAATTACCTTGTATCTACCTACTTAAGCAGTCATATGTCTCACATCTTGTCTGGAAACAGTTTACAAGAGACTTATTGCCAGGAAAAAAGCAGGTAGAGAGAAATTCCAAGGTACATTTTGCTATGTGAATGAAGTAAGTCTTCAGAAACAGTCAAATCTCAATGAAGGAACTGAAAGACACGTAGTATTCTAACCCAAGTAGATTCAGGCACCTTGGAGTCTGTCACATGTGTATTGATAAGAGGGAGAGAGGACAAATATTTACTGAGTACTTATGATTTGTTCTGGGTGCTGGAAAAATAGCAGTGAAACAGACTTACAACTTCTGGGGCTGAATGAAGCTTATATTCTCATGAGGAGCCAGGTAAAAACACTTAAGCAAGTAACTATCACACATGAATCACTTTAAGAGCTAATGTGGAGGGGAAGGAACAAAACACATTGGAAAAAGAGAGACAAAACAATTGCTGGGGGCAGAAACTATTCAGACTTTTAAAATGTTCATTTTTATGACTTAAATTTGAACTTCTTTGAACATAATATCTGAAATGCCCCTGTTGCTTTGCTCCCAGAAATATTCTTCTTGAAATTTTTTCCATTCTTTGCTTTTTTGCAGCAAATATTAATTGATTTCCCAGTGTGTGGCAGGCATTTTTATTTGATTCTTTCCTTTTATGTTAAATTCGTACTAGTCAATAAAACTCTTTTATCATTTACATATTATGCAAAAGGAAGGCAGTAACTTTGCATTGCGGTCGTGGTCGTGACGTCCTTTGTCTCTTTCTACTACTTGAGTTTGCTCGTGAGAAAGCACACTGAGAATCTTCACGGCCCTTTCTTAGTGAACAATTAACATGGTTTAATATGATCACACCATGCCTAGTCACAATGAGTAAAGCGTTGAATGATAAAGGGAAAGGAAGAGTGAATTTAATTTCATGGTTTAAGGCTGGTTATTTGTTTTCAATAACTTACCGGTGATACAAGTCCAAAACACTCAATATCATTTAGTCCTGTTGAGCTTTTGGGTTTATTGGAATTATTGATGCAGCATGCAGCAAAGCCCAGCCTGCAAAAAGCCTAATGAAGACAGAATTATCCCAGGATGCTGTGCTCCTTGGCAGCTGAAATATAGTGGAATTACTGAGCTTAGGCATCGATATTTATTATGACATTATTTATAAGATGTTCTTTAACTTGAGACGTTATGAATGTTATAATATGATTTAATGTAATGGCTGACTCAAACCCTGTAGTAGTAAATTACCTAATTTGTACACAATTAATTATAAAAGGTATAGGGTAGATTCTAAGCACAGAAGAGGTTCAGTTAGGTCCATGTCTGAAGAGAGTTGGCAGAAACTAGATTTAGGATTTTCTTTCAGGTCAGTGAAAGTTCAGAACGTGCCAGGCAGTGAAAACCCCGAGTGTGGGGCAGCCCGTTTCCTCTCTGCCGTCTGTCCCTGCTCCTGGTCCTCAGCTTGAGTACCTGGTCTGACGGGCTGTGCTGGCTGGGGACTCAGCTAGCTTGGGGCCACGTCTATTCAGAGAGTACAGCCAGATGTGCCACCTTCCCCCTCTGTGGGACTCAGGGGAGGCGTTAACCTTTTAGTACTAAACTCTTTTATTAAGCCCACAAAGATGAGGAATATGTTTATATAATTAAACGATTTTTTAAATTTCCTTCTCCTGTTGAATCAACTCAGTCTCATGACAACATTATCAGGACACGTCGGAACTTCTGTGACAACACTGGTACAGTCAAGTCAATGACAAAGATGAACCAAATCCCACTGGAAAGCTGTGTCGCTTTAAAGATGCTGTCCCACAGACCCACACTCTGTCAAGAGTGCTTTAGCTGCACTCTCGATGGCAACTGGTTACCAAGAACGACTGTGTCACACACCCACCAGCAGAGATGATAATTTCGTCAGCTCCACATAAATGTGTTGTACTTGTTCAACAAAGTTTATTTTTTTAAATAAAACACAGCTCATTCTCACTATAAAAATGTGGGAGATGCAGAGAGAAGGAGAAATAATATCTGCAATTATATTCCTAGAAACAACTTTGTTAACATTTTTGTTAATTTGCATCCATCTTGTTCTACCCAGTTAAGATAGGACATGTCTGACTACAGCTTCTGTCTTTTCAAGGCAGCATCACACTGGAACCTGCCTTGTGTCTAGCCTGTGTGGATTTTGACTGGAATTTATTAGGGTTGCGAACCTGTCCCTTTATTGCTTCGATAAAAAGCAGGAAATGAGCCCAGGAGAAATATGAGTGGCAAACAGTCTGTGGTGTATAATATGGGTAAACAAAACCCAAGAATAAATAGCAAAAAAAATTATGTGCCTTGAGAATTGGAGAGAAGAAAATGCTCACTAACAACAGCTTGCAGGCTGATTCTGAGCGGCGTCTGAAGAACATAAAATGGATTTTGTTTTATCTTTTCGTATGAAGGGCATGACACTGGCTGTATCACATAAAGGTGTTTATGGCACATAACAAATAAACAGGATGAGCATTCATAATCTCCTGAATATGATTTCACGATGAAATGCTTAACAAATAGATGGGAGAGATAGGAAAGAAATCAATGAACTCACATATGTTTAATTCTTCTGTGGTCAATGCATTGGACTTCTAAATACTAAATCTGACTTCAGGGCACTGAAAGGCATTACAGGTCACAGCCAAATCAATATTCAGGGGTGTGAGATTAATTGTAAAGCATTTCAGAAAGTGAGGCGATTACTTCCTAGTTTCTATCGCTTAGCTAGTCATCATTTCAAGCTCATGTTACATGATTTTCTGCTTTGGCCTAAAAACAACCGTAAATGTGGGACTGAATCTTTTTAGTTAACTTTGTACAAAGCAAAATGTAGCAGCTCTGTTGATGAAGACCTAGAAATGTAATCAAATCAAGCAGGCAGGGAGGGTTGTTGTGACAGATGAGAGAACCCAGAAAATCAAGCCCAGGAAGAGAAGGCATGCTGGAAACTGTTTTTATAAAAGAAAAGAAACTCACTCAGATTAACTGGAGATGGTTAGTACTTCTGGGAAAGATGGGTGCGGCCTGGACCTGGACCACTCGGGATTGAGGCAGCCTCAAGAGCCAGCGGCTTCCGCATGACCATCTGTCTCCCTCGGTGAGTCTGTTGCATTCTCATCCCTTGTCTTTGCATTTCCTTATGACTTCCACCTGAAATGTGTTTGGCTTATTAAGGGCTCAGCTTGCTCCTTAACCTTTGTTTCCACTACCTTGTGTCCGAGTCTCTGTTTTGCAACCCCCTCTTCTGGTCTGAGGAAGATAAAGAGCCACAATCACATCTGAAAGAATGGCGGTACAGGTGGTAGGTTTAGTGACCAACAGGTTTGGGTCAGGGGCCACACCTGGTTGCCCAGCCATTCCTGAAGAGGGCCTGGGTGAGAGGCACAGACGTAATTAGGTCTTGGAGACAGGTGGGCTGTCTGCATAAAGACAAATGGGCAGACAAACCTGTAAATAAGGAATAGAAGCCAATACAGGAGTGAAAGCAGGTATATTTCATTATATATATATGACATAATCCTCACCCTGTCATATATCTATGACAATGTGGTCAAAAAAGGAATTTGTGCAGTGGACAGACTCCAGTGACTCCCAGTGATCCCTGCCTCCTGGTGTTCGTGGCCTTCTACCCAAGAGACTATGGGGGAAGGCAGAGGGGTATTGCTTTTGTTAACATTGTGCTGTATAGGAGTTTACCTGGGTAGCAGACTCATGCAGGGGCTCTGTCACCCTTCCGGCATTGCTGAAGTGATTGGCCATGTTGGGGTCCGGCGTAGTCAGGAGCTGTGGGCGCCTCTGGCAGCTGCAGCCCCTCCAGCACAGCCAGCACTGAGTGAGCCACAGCCCTTGATCCTTCAGCTTCAAGGAAGCAAATCCACCAACAACCCACCCCACCCGGGCCAGCGGATGAGACCCCCACCCTGATGGCAGCCTTGCAGAGAACCCAGCTAAGCTGTCCCCAGGTTGCTGATTCCCAGGGACTGTGTTGTTGGAAGCTGAGGAGTGTGGTAAGTGGTCATGCAGCCACAGGTAACAAGCACACACTGCCTCCTGGTTTAAAGGCAGAAGAGCTGATGTAATTTGGATGCTGAAAATTTCAGAGCTGAAGGCTGCTGGGCAAAGCCAGCATGCCTATGCCCTTCCTGCCATTTGGAACCTAGACATCTGCCACTTTCCATCTGTGTCTGCATTCCATGCTCCACACCTCTGCGCCCTGCCTTATGACCAGCAGGCTGACCCACACGGATGGCCCTCTGGCTTCTGGTTCCATTTAGGTCATGGGGGCACCAACAAAGTTGGCTTAGAGGAGAGTCAACCATTTTTTTCTCTGAGTCCCCCCTGCCAGGCCAGTTGTGGGCCTCTGCTGAAGGCTACAGTTCTCTCAGGTGGCCCTTCCCCAACAACTCCTTTTGGGGCAGGTAGCCACACTTCCCCCTTTCCCCTCCAGGCCCAGGCTGGGACTGGCTTCCCTTTCTAAGCTCCACGGTCTGTACCACACCTTGCTGCCTTTCCTAAACTTGGCTTCCTCCCTTGTAAATAGTCCTGTGGTTGAAGTAATATTGAATATCTGATGTGGATGTGCTGTGAACTGAGAAATGATGCCGAGTTCAACCATGTTTTCCATGTGACATTGTGTAGCAGTGGCCGTGGGACAGCTGTCCATCTTGACTCTGGGTTGGAAGAAGCCTTGCAAAGGCCGTTCACCGTCAGGCTTCAGATCTGCAGAGGAGTGTGGCCTAACAAGGAAGGGACAGGAAATGCCTCCCAGGGACCCCGGTGTGAAGACCGCAGCCCAGTGTGGAGGGTGACAGGTTTGGTGTTGTTGAAGCCTACATGGAAACACTCTGTTCTCTTATTTTTTTTAATCCTCACCTGAGGACATGTTCATTGATTTGAGACAGACAGAAAGAGAGAGAGAGAGAAACATTGATGTGAGAGAGAAACATCAATCAATTATTTCCCGTATATGCTCTGACCTGGGGATTGAACCTACAACCTAGGTGTGCGCTGAGCAGGAACCGAACCTACAGACTTTGTGATGTGTGGGTTAGCACCCCAACCAACAAGCCACCCAGCCAGGGCAACGCTCTGTTCTTTATAGAGAACATTGAATGCAGACTGACAAGGATTAAGAGGAGACACTAAGATTTCTTCAGCCTCCGCAGGAAAGGAGGGATGACCCTCTGTCTGGCTGTGCGGAGGATTCTTCCATTCATTTCTCTTTCCGGAGCTTTGAACCCAAATGTGAATACAAAACTGAGTGCCATGCACAGAATTCTAGCTCAGATGTGTATGACACCCAGATGAGGCTGGGAACTCTCTAAGTTATCCAAATTATAAAAAGAATCTGTCTCATACCCAACAAAAAATGCTTTTTGAAACATTTATCAAGAGTATACTGTGTTCTGAGACTTTCCTGAACACTTCGCTAGTCAGTTCCTTATTTTATAGTTGTTTCTCAATTTGGGTTTATCTGATATTTTCTAACAGTTACTTGATATTATGCAGTTTTGACAAGAATACCATGAAAACTGCGCTTGCCCTTCTCATTGCATGAGTTCACGGAGTGGGTGTTGTCTCATCACTGACAACGTTGGTGGTCTCCCCTGGTGTCGCAAGATGCTGGTGATAAGCGTGTGGTTCCTTCTTTAACCCAGGGGTGTGCTCTCGAACACAAGGGCTCTTTGGAGGTGTGTTTAATTTCCAAATATTTGGAGATTTTCCAACTATCCTTTTGTTAAGGATTTTAAACAGTTCTGTTGTGTCATTAATTATGCTCCATATGATTTCAGTTCTTTTAAAATTGCTGTCTTATGGTCCAACATGTAGTTTATTAGAGATTATTGTTATATCTACTTGAGAGAGGTGCATTTGTACTCTTGTTGGCTGTAATGTTTTATAAAATGCCAGGTTAATTTGATTGATTGTGTTAGTAAAGTCTTTGATATCCTTAAAAAGATAAAATAAAAAGAATCTGGCTTTTTGACAAGATGGCAAAGGTGGGAGCACAAGAAAGCCTCTCCTGAGACTGGGGCCAGCGGTGGGACGTGCAGAAGCAGAGTGCGGGCTGGGTCCCCAGGATGGAGAGTTCGGGCCGGACGCACCTGCCCCTCGTGCGCTGACTAGAGGGTGTCACTTAGCCTGAGTGGGGAGCTGGGCGGGGGCCTCAGCGGGGGCACTAAGCCCCTGAGAATCCCATGGGTTGTGAAGTTGAAGCCTGACTTTCTGTTTCCAAGCAGGTTCTTGCCCACCTAGCTGACGGGACCTTCACAGAGAACATGCTCACTTGGAAGTCGCTTTGATGCCTCCTGCTGCCTGTGCTCCTGACATCAGGGAGGGAGGGAAGGGGAGGGTTCTTAGCTAAGGAGAATAAAATGTCAAAACTGTCATCTCCCAGGCAGGGTGCAGCCCTCTGCAATGTCACAGAAAGTGACAAAGTGACTAGTGGGGCCTGCAGGGAGTGCAGGCCTTCCTGCTGGGCGGAAGGAACAGTACCTGACCAGGCCAGTTCTGGGTCCTTGGAGAATGATCTGGAGTCGTCTGAATGAGGCTGGACAGTCAGGGAAGGCTGCCCTGGCAAGATGAAGTAATCCATCCTTTCTGAATACATTGCAAAATGCTTCTCCTACACCTACGTTTCAAATGTTTGTTTCATTTCAAATTGCGGAATTGTAATGGTTCCTGGAGCACGCTTTGTATCTAACACTAGTACTAATACCCAATCAGTTCTGAGGGCCACAGAAAAAATTTGTTACAAACAGGTAATTTTAGGTAAGGCTTTGAACCCGTCCCTTTGGATAAGTTGCCCCAAAGCACTTGCTCATGGCATAGCCCAGTGCACTCACACTCGTGCACACACACCTTGCACCCACACACTCACAGCACACTCACAGACTAACCCCCAGTCACAGACGCCAATCATCTCTCACACACATACAAGCAACATACTCACCCACAGTCACACACACGCTGTCCCCCCACACAGACATCACACACCCCCTCACACATACACAGTGACACACACACACCCCTCTCTCACACACACTCACCCACACGCACACTGGCTGCCTCCTGTGCTCTGTCCCAGCGTGGCGCTGTCACGCAAACCTGAGGGCAGCGTGATGCACTAGAATTCTTTCTTCCCGGCCAAACTTCATTTTCAGATGAGATGAGTGGCTGGTTGCTCATTTCAGTGTATACCCTCGTCTGTGTGAGAGCAGCACGTCCTTGTTTTTAAAAATCAGTGTAATTTTTATCAGGTGCTCTCACGCCGTGGTGGCAGATCCTTCCTCCTGGGGCTGCTCTCAGTCCTGGGTGTGGCCGGTGCCTGCTCCTGTCCTCATCTGTCCAGCCCTCTGACATGTCACCATCTCTCAGTTCTTTTTCTGGGCCACAGCTGCATCATCCCTTCTTCCTGGCCCTCCGCTGCTCCAGGGCCCCTCTGGGCCCCCAACTGAACTCACACTGTGTCCCCACATGCACACAGGCTCAGGGACCTCTGTTCCTCACATGCTGCGTCTCCCCCAGGCACCCCACTTGGGAGTAAGCTCATGGATTGTTGCTCAGAGCTCTCTGGGTCTCTGTCAGACCCCACTCTCCAGAAGCAGCTGCACGGCCCCTCCTCAAAGCTCAGAGTCCAAGCTGTCCTTGCTTCCTGGCCCCAACTGGGGGCTCTCTCTAGTTGAGGGACTGGAAGCCCTGTCCTGACTCTCAGAGAGTCCCCTAAATCTGTCTTCTATGTCTGTGTCCCTTACGAGGATTTAGACATTTGAAACTTGAAGGCCCCCTTCTCGGTCCTGTCCCTGTTGAGCTGCTGAGCATGCAGGGCCCTGATCGAGGGACAGGGCCGGGGAGAAGGGAACCGAGGACAACAGTCTTCGTCAGTGTTTCTGAAAGTGACCTCACCACAGAGCTCTTTGCAAAGGTATCTTCTTGTCCTAGTTCAGACTTTCAACTCAAATCAGAGTCCAGCTAAAATGAGGTGACGACACTTTAGAGTTTCACATTTGAGAGTATTTACATTTGAACATGGACTTAAGGTTACGCCATGACTTTCTCTTAACCTGGGCAATTGGTAGACACCTTCAATTCATAAGCTTAGTCTCCTGGTTCCCTCAGTGGCCCCTTGTACAAGATCAGAGGGCAGACACAGAGGGACAGGCACAGACATAAATGCATCTAAACCTGAGGGGTCAGGTGATTATTTGGTGTCACCAGCACCCATCACCAGGGTAGAGACTGCCGCTCAGGTGCAGCACAGAGCAGAGTGCTCTGAGATGCACTGAAAATCCTGAGGGACATGGAGATGAGTGGGTGGCAGTGAGGGGACCACGTCCACAGTCAAGCCTAAGGTAAGAGAGAGTGTCACAGGTGCACAGGAAGGGATTTTAAGAGGGAAGTTTAATTCATTTAGAAGAGTGGTATAAAGAAAAAATTCATGTGACAATTTGACAAGTAGGATGTCACTGGTGTTCAGTCTCTGTGGGAAGGTAGAAAGAATCATGAGTAGGAAGGGGCTCAGGCAGTGGGTCCAGTGAGGGTACAAGTGGGAACATTTGTTATTTCTAGTTTCTAACCATCAGAGAGTCTTGAGAGGACAGAAGGCAGAGGGGAGAGAACCCGGAGAGAATTAGGGCTGAAATTAGAAATAAGACATGAGTGGAGGTGGGACTAGAGGTCACAGAGGATGTGGCCAAGAGTGGGCTGTCCCACTCAGCTGGGCCCAGCAAAGTCTCTCTGGTGTCATTTCATTCATTCATTCATTCATCCATCCATCCATCCATCCATCCATCCATCGTTTATTAAGTACCTGTCACATGCCATTTTAGGCATGTATTATTTTTTAATATCAAGATCTCAACACCATAGAAGTTCATACCTTAGTCATTAGACTTTAGTGGGAAAATGGACAGAAGAACAATCACAAGGCAGTGTGATCATCTCTATAAAATGGGTAAAAAGAGTGTGCTATGGAAGCACAGAGGTGAAGCAGCTGGTGCTGATGGTACATCACAAAACAGTTCGCAGAGGAGGCGAAGTCTGAACTGAGAAGTACAGGGTGAGCTGAGAATGTCCTTTGGACCTGGGGCGGGGTGTGTGGGCACGTGGACAGGCCTGGACTCTGGGATTGACTGGTCTGGGAGAAGTCGGGTCTGTGTCAGGCGACGATTCATCCCTCTACCGATGTCTCAAAGGGCAATAGCCATTTGGACATTCCTTAGAGTTTTTAAAAAAAAGTCTCTAACCAAGAACAGTAGAAAGAAGGTAAAAGAAGGAGGGAATGAACGCTTTTTCTCCTGAGAAGAGATCTTACAGAATCGCTGGTTGCAGGTGAAGTCAGAAACCTGGCCTGTTTATACTTTTCAGCTGAGCAGACACTTCGCTGCCTCAGGCAGACGGGCGGGATCTGCAGAGCACCGAAGTGGCCGCCTGCCCCAGTCCGTGCCCTCTCTGAGCTTTTCTGCCTGTCTAAATCCTACTTGTGCTGAAAATCTGCCGTCAGGTTCCCGATGTTCCTTCAGCGCCGTCCTGTTAGTGGCAGCCTCAGCTGCTCTCCTAAATCTGCTTCCAGCCGAACGCACACTCATTGTCACTTCAACACTCGCACTGACTCAGTATGTGTGTGTGTCTGTGTCAACTCTACGTGGCCAGTGCGTGCGTTGGCTGGCTCACTAGTGGGGCATGTGTGGGTAGAAGCATCATGAAGAATCAGGTGTTCAACCTGTATTCATTAGAGATTCCAGTGTTATTCATTTGAATGTCAAATTGTAAACATTTCCTTTCCAATGATTCGATGTGACTTAATTCTGTTGAAAGGCAACCTGCACAGAACGAGAGCAGTGAACCCAATGTCCGTTCCCCGTGCGGGGCTATGAGCCATTTCCCCAGTGACGTCTTCCTCCCATCCCCCAACTTACCTGTTCTCAGCTCTTCCCAGGTACTGCCAACAGCTAGCAGACCAGAAGACTCAGGGTATTTTAGCAGTGGGCACTTTGTATTGGCTGGAATGTGGAAAAGGACATTTATGTTCCAGGGTCTAATTCTTGTCTTGCTTACCTCTTGTCTCTAGTGCATCTAGATCTCAAATTTAAGGTACACGTTGTTCCCCTAAACTGCTTATGGAAATGCAGAGCCTTGGGGAGTAGCTTGGTGCTCGTGTTCTTAGTTTTGAAGTGAGGCCCTAGAATCTGACTTTTTAAAAACATTTCAGGGAATTCAGATGTAGTCAGTTGGTAGCTCACCCTCTGGAGAAACAGCTCCATCTGCTTCTTATTTCTTTGGGCAGAACCCCTGCATGGACCTTCCAACCCAGGAGGCCATCTCCGCTGTGTTCTGGGGATCTCGCATCCAAACTTCATCAATTCGTTCTTGAAATTTGAAAGGAAATGGAATCCTATGTGTAAATACCACCTTTCAGCATGTCACAGAGCCCTCGCCAGTGCAGCGCTGCTCTACATCTGCGGTCACAGTGCTCTCTTGGACTCAGAGGAAAGGCACATGACCTTCAGCAAGAGGAAGGATGCCCGGGCTTGTTTGGGCTGGTTGCAAAGGCGATCGACACAGTGCTCGGGATTGACCACAGCTCTGCTTGCTTCACTGAGAGGGCATCATCTAAAGAGATGCGGATCTCTAGTTGTGAGGGTAGGTGAACTGAACAACAAAATCACCACCGAGAAAATGATGTGAAATGGGATTCAAAAGCACATAGAATCTTGGAACTGTCTTCCTGTTTTTAGTCTGAAAAATGCTTTTTCCAGTTACAGGGAAGAAAGGTCAGGTGCCTCGAAGAGGGAAAGCCGTTGCTCGCTCAGGGGGCTCACGTCTAGTGAGGGGCCTCTATAGAGAGAGGCGTCTTCAGCATGTTCCTGGAACTGTGACGGTAAAACGATACAGGAAAGGCTGCTAGAAAACTCAGAATCTCTTCCTCATGTTATGACTTTGAAAGTCGCAGAAAATGGTGTTCTTTTTCCTGAGTACCTCCCTCACAAGAAATCCTTGAGGAAAACTTAGGATGTACAGTATTAAAGAGTGTAGATAATACAGTGTCCGTGGGCCCCAGTGGGGTGTGGCTGATGGGGGCCCCTCAGGAAGAGGCCCAAGCTGGGGGCATTGGGGCAGGCAGCTAGGCACTTAACACTGTGTCTGGAGAACGCAGGCTGAGTTAGTTCACCGGTGAAGAGGGTGCGTGGAAGCAAGTGCACTGTTCAAACAACAGCCGAGAGCCCCCCACTAACGCCGTCTTCCTGGGCAGGGTGTCAGAAATGCGTCGACAGAGACTCGTAGATGGCGTTTATTTTCATAGCGTCCTACTTAAAGAAATCATTTGTTTTTTCACTCTAGGGTGTACGTAAAGAATGTTTATAGAGCCCTGGCTGGTGTGGCTCAGTGGATTGAGCGTTGGCCTGTGAATCAAGGGGTCGCCAGTTCCATTCCCAGTCAGGGCACCTGCCTGGGTTGTCAGCCAGGTCCCCAGTTGGGGTCATGGGAGAGGCAGCCGATGGGTGTTTCTGTCCCTCTCTTTCTCCCT
This sequence comes from Macrotus californicus, assembly GCA_007922815.1. NCBI lineage: Eukaryota > Metazoa > Chordata > Mammalia > Chiroptera > Phyllostomidae > Macrotus > Macrotus californicus. The sequence goes on from VMDR010003677.1 coordinate 35,825, forward strand.
CCCCCTCTCTCTAAAATAAATAAAATCTTTTTTTTTTAAAGAATACTTTGTAGAGAAGGGGATACCTCAAAATTGGAGTTCCTCTACTTAGGTGATCCTGGATTGCTGAAAGAGAGAAAGAACCATTACAATTTTCTTGTTTTCATAAAACTGAGTGTATTAAGCACATGCCATGTTCAAGATTAGAATGCAATCACCAAGAAAACAAGACTTTGTTTTATTCATGCTTTGATGCCCAGTGCCTGGAACAGTGTTTGGAATGTACTGATTGTCCCTTGAGTGTTTGAGCACTCGAGTTAATCAGTGAACACTGAACTACGTGCTGTGCAGTGAGGAAGAGCTCAGTGACGTGTGGCTCTTACGTCTGGGAAGCTGCTGCTCTTTTTTCTGGAACTGGGATGATTGAAGGTGGATTGCTTTTGAAAAATGTGAATGAGGAATACAGTCAATAATATTGTAATAACTGTGTATGGGGCCAGGCGGGTACTTGAAATATCGGGGAGGGGGGCCACTTTGTTAAATAGATGATTGTCTAGCCACTCTGCTGTACAACGGAAACTAATACTGACTAACATTAAGTGTAAACTGTAATTAAAATTTTTAAAGAGTGTGCTTGCGATTTTAAGACAGTGGTGCAGTTTTTATCTGCTCTTGGGCTCACCCATGGACAGGCACCTTCTCATTCTCTGCCCCTGTCCAGCTCTGCAGCGTCCACCCCTTCGCACCGGAGACCGCCTGGACATGCGATCCGGGGTGTACTGGTTGGAGAGGCTCAAATAGGCCCTGCACGTGCATCAGTATGTTTTCAAATCTTGTGAAATTCAAGAATAAGAATCAACATTAGAAAAGATGCACAAGTAACAACATTTCCTTCCATTCATGTAGAAAACGACATTGTCCTGTAGGCAGTTATATTGGGTAAAACGATGTCCCTTCTCGTACGAAACATGCACTTACACACTGAGTGGTCACACTTTGCTGTGCAATGGCCACCGACACAGTGAGTGTGGGGTCCATTAGGAAGGCTTCTGCCACGGTGACGTGGAAAATCTTTGTGATGTGACGGGGCCTCGCTTAGCTGAAGGAAACACTCAGTGGATGTCTGAATGCTTGCTGTTACTCCTGCTGCAGACTGGCCTGTCTTTAAGGTGTGGTTGGGAAAGAATGCATGTGCTTGTTTTTGTGGGGTTTCTTGTCAACAGTCCCACCAGATTGCACGAGTGGATCTGTAGGAGAAGTGTGTGCTCTGGGTGATGGAGGGAGCCCGGGGTGCAGGGGAGGGGACGGCTCTCAGGATGGTAAGTAGCCTCATTGTCCCTCAGCTGGGAGACAAAATTACTTGGCACCAGCCAAGGCTGGGCAGATTGAACAGCTTAAAGGGGGAAGAGCTGTTTTATACAACTTTAGTGAAATATAAATAACATAAAATGTATCATCTTCACCACTGTAAGAGCACAGCCCAGTGGCACTAAGCACATTCACGTTGTACAACCAGCACCGCTGTCCATCTCCAGAATGTTTTCATTTGGCAAAATGGAAACTCTGCTGATGAAACAGCAATTTCCCATTTCCTTCTCTTTCTGGCCCCTGGCCCCTGCCATTCCACATGCTGTCTCTGTGGGTGCGACTCCTCTAGATGCCTCTTGTAAGTGGGAAGTCACAGCAATTGTCCGCTGGGTGGGCCTATTTCACTGAACACAGGACGTCAAGGTTCATGGGTGTCATGGCAGGCATCGGAACTTCCTTCCGTGTTAGGACTGAATAGCGTTCCATTATATGGATGGACCGCATTGTGCTTACCTAGTTACCCAGTGGTGGATGTTTGGGCCAATTCCGCCCTTCGGCTATTGTGAATGATGCCTTTCTGAATGGGGCTGTGCAAATCTCTGCCCGAGTCCCTGCACATTCCCAGGGTGGCCTTGCTGCATCACACAGCAAATCTATTTTTAATTTCTTAAGGCACTGCCGTGCCGTTTTCCCCGGTGGCAGGAGCTGTGTCTGAGCTCCAGACAAGCACTTCTGCATAGTTTCTTACTTCATTCTTGGAAGGAGATGCGAACTGGTCCATGACCGCTCAGCATCACCGGTGATGCTTCCACCGGCCCAGCCTGGAGCAGAGCATCCTGTCTTTCTTTTCCTTGTCTGAAAGACTCTTACTTTTCAAAGGCAAAATTAAAGGTGGTTTTTAGGTTGCTGTGGAGAATGCTAGTTTCAAGGTGTTATCCTTGATGAAAGGATTAAAAATGGCTAAGTGTAAAGTTTACTTTTCCATTATATTGCATCACCTTTATGAAAACACTTAACAATTATTGAATACCTACTCTGTAACTGGGACTTTATAAACATGAAAAATGAAATTTGTATTGTGTTTTAAAGGTAATCTTTTAGATTCATTTGTTTTATTTTATTTTATTTTATTGATTATGCTATTACAGTTGTCCCAATTTTCCCCCTTTGCTCCCTCCACCCAGTACCCCCATTCCCTCAGGCAATCAATCCTCACACCATTGTTCATGTTCATGTGTAGGTTCTTTGGCTACTCCATTTCCTATACTGTACTGTACATCCCCATGGCTGTTCTGTAAGTACCTATTTGTACTTCTTAATCCCATCACCTCTGCTCCCGTTTGAGCATAACTCCTTCCCATCTGGCAACCATAAAAACATTCTCCATGTCCATGATACTGTCTCTGTTCTTGTTTGCTTAGTTTGTTTTTTAGATTCAATTGTTGATAGATATGTATTTATTGCCTTATTATTATAATAGTTTTGATGTTCTTTTTCTTAAATAAGTCCCTTTAACATTTCATGTAATAATGATTTGGTAATGATGAACTCCTTTAGTTTTTTCTTGTCTGGAAAGCTCTTTATCTGCCTGCCCTTCGATTCTAAATGATAGCTTTGCTGGATAGAGAAATCTTGGCTACAGGTCCCTGCTTTTCATGACTTTGAATATTTCTTGCCAATTCCCTCTAGCCTGTAAAGTGTCTGTTGAGAAATAAGCACTCTTATGATAATTCACCTATAGGTAACTAACTTCTTTTCTCTTGCTGCTTTTAAGATCCTCTCTTTATCTTACCTTTAGCATTTTAATTATGATGTATCTTAGAATGGGCCTCTCTGCATCCATCTTATTTGGGACTCTCTGTACTTCCTGGACTTGTGTGTCTATTTCCTTTACCAAAATAGGAAAGTTTTCTTTCATTATTATTTCAAATAGATTTTTAATTTCTTGCTCTTTCTCTCCTCCTTTCAGCACCCCTATGATGCAAATGTTGGTCCTCTTGAAGTTGTCCCAGAGGCTGCTTACACGATTCTCTTTTTTTTTATTGTTTTTTCTTCCTGTTGTTCTGATTGGTTGTTTTTCCTTCCTTATGTTCCAAATCATTGATTTGATTCTTGGCTTCATTCACTCTACCATTGTTTCCCTGTAAACTGTTCTTTATTTTAATTAGTGTATCCTTCATTTCTGGTGTGGATCTTTTTTATGCTGTTGAGGTCCTCACTAAGTTCCTTGAGCATTATGGTTCCTTATAACCAATGTTTTGAACTCAGAATCTGATAGATTGCTCCATTTTGTTTAGTTGTTTTTCTGCAGTTTTGATCTGTTCTTTCACCTGGTCCATGTTTCTTAGTCTCCTCATTTTGGCAGCCTCCCTGTGTTTGTTTCTATGTATTAGGCAGAGCATCTATGAGCCCCCCTCTTGGTAGTGTGGCCTAATGTAGTCAGTGTCCTGTAGGGCCCAGGGGCACAGCCTTCTCTGTCACCCAAGCTGAGTACTCAAGGTGTACACTCCTTTTCGGCTCAGTACACCCTCCTCTTGTAGTTGAACCTTGATTGCTGTTGGCAGATCATTGGGGGGATTTACCCAGGACGGTCAGCTGCAAGGACTGGGAGTGGCCACTAGTTCCCAACCTCTGCCCTCCATGGAGGATCAGCTGTGTAGGGGCAGGGTGATGGTGCTCCAGCATAGTCTGTAGCTGTTCACTGGGTCCACAGTCTCCGGGGTTTCCCAGGTGGTGCAGGTCAAGGTCAGCCCAAACCTATGTTTTGCCTGGGGCCAACCTGTATGAACTATAAAGCAATCTGAGATGGGTGCTACTTCTGCTGGGCTTGGAGATTCCCAGGTGAAGCCAAGCTGTGAATCTAGGCTGGTTACTGCTAGTGCCAGGCCTGGGGTCACTTAGCAAGTGGTACGGAGGCTGAGTGATCACTCATGCTGGCTATTGCTTGTTTAAAAGGATTTAGGAAACTGTGAAACATGAACCAAGACCAGCCATTCATATGGAAAAGCACCTTGGGTGAGCCTGTAAGTTGGGTGGGATGGAGTGTCAGGGGATCTCCAGGGTGGGGCAAACAGTGTAGTGAGGTTATGCTACCAGCCTTCTGACTCCACAGCTCTGTGGTGGGAGGGATCAGAAAAGGGACAATGGTCTCTGCCTACCCCTCTGTCCCCCACCTCTTGTCTTGATGCCAAACATTTCAGTTTCTCCGTGTATGTCACTGGTGCTTTCAAACTGCTACCCAGGTCCTGGAGTGCAGAGGAAGTGAATCTAAGTCTGTGTGTGGATCCTTTAAGAGGAACTACTTGGGACTCCAGAAGTTTTTTCCACTGACTCAATCCCTGTTGGTTTCTGCAGCCAGAAGTTATGGGGACTCATCTTCCTGGCACTGGAATCCTGTGCTGGTGTGGGGCTGGGACTCCTTGCTCCCGATATATCCCTGCCCAATTTTTATCCACTACACGTGGATAGGGACCAGCCCATTCTGTCTCTGCCCCTCCTACTAGTCTGGATGGATGTGGTTTCCTTAATTCCGTAGTTGTCAGATTTCTATTAAATTGGATTTCTGATGGATCTGAGTGATATTTGTTCCATATTTTAGTTGTGATTTTGATGTGGTTTTGTGAGGACGAAAGCTGTGTTTACCAAGGACTTATTTTATTTTTACTTCCATAAATGGCATGCATACTAATAAAGTCCTAACTTAAAACAAAGCCATATGTTATAATGTATATCATCACTTTATCTTAAAGATTTATATGAACGTGAGATCAAAGAGGTCACAATTAGCAGGTTAATTTACAAAATATATATGAGCAAAAAAGGTGTATTTTGATTGTCATTCTAATTTCTTCTTTGATCCCTAAGTTATTCACATACATTTTTGATTTTTAAAAACTTTTGTTGTTTTTATCTCCATATTATGAACTTCTAAATTAACTGCATTTGATCAGACAAAATAATTCTAAGAAATTTGTTGAGACTTGTTTTATGTCCAAAAATATTGTTAAATTCTCAGTGGAGATGGCTTTTGTTATATTTCTTCGATCTGGAGCTTATGTTGAAAGCAGTTTCTTATTGTTTGGCAGATAGCACATCTTTTTTCCTGCAGGTCTAGAAACAGGGAGCTTGAGGTTTGTATGGGGATCTGATCTCCAGCCCCTACCAGTCTGAGTGCCTGAAATTTCATCTGCTTCTCTCTAAGTGGCTGTGTGGCAATAAGTGCTTGAATCTGATGCCTCTGGTACTGTCGTGTGTCGTGAGAGAGTGGAGCTGCAGAGGCAACTCACCGCTCCATTCAACTCTCTCTTCCGTTTTGACTCCGGTTTTGTCTGCTTAGATTCTTAGAAGCTCAACTATAGTCTAAAAAGATGTCACAATATATCCATCATCCTGATGTTTTGTAGTAGGAAAGGTTATCGGAATACTTATTCTACCACATTTCAAGAAATGGATGATTCTTATCCTCCTCATCATTTATTATTGAAAACCATTGCTTATGGCTTTGAACATCATTTTATCCAGAGGAAAAAGTCACATAATATTGGGTTTATGATAATGCTACTTCATTTGGTTTTATGCTATCTAATTTCATGTTATTTAATTTTCATAACTAGGATATACACATTGCCATCATAAGTTTTTTAGTTGAGAAAAACCAGAATTTTCCCCAGTTCCCATAAGTGGGAAATGCAGAGTGGATCCCACATAGATCTGGATTCATAGACTACATTGCTTTGCTTCCCAAAGTGCTTGGTGCCTTTCCCTTTCAGTTTTCTTCCACAAACATTCACATTTCTATGATATGTGAAGCGTCATTTATTGTATTTACGTGACTGTTCTAGGTGCTAGGGGATAAAGATCTATTAGGAACAGTCATTACTGCAAACGATTAAGAATGACATGGAACTTCAAAACAGTTTAGCAAATGCTCAAAGGTAGGCACAGACCCGAGAATGAGATTCTAATGTGCTGAGTGTTATAACAGCCAACAGCCGTATGGTTTGGAGTCTGTATTTTTGAGTTATGCTTTAATTTTACTTTTAACTATTATTTTTGTTTATGAAACCCAAGATGGACAGGTTTTACATAACAACGTACTTATAGCTGCAGTCACTTGATTTTTCATCAAGTGATTTGAATTTTAACACTAATAAAATGTTAGTCTATGATAAGATCCCAAATCTACCTTTGATGGCTTTCTAACATAAGAATAAAATACAGATTATCAAGGAGAATGTAAAGGAGACTGGTGCACTTTGGTAGGGTGCTGGAAAACAATGTGCTAGTCGGCCAAGCTACTTGAGGGTTCATAAAACAGCAATGACAGCAGGATTTTTAGGAACTTCTTTGCTATCTATTATTAGGACTATGAAAATAAGATGATCAAACCCTTATCAAACTTTGCCCCTTTGTAAGTCACATCTGGGCTACAGCTGTCTTTTCCAGATAAATTAGTAAAGAAAATAGAGAACCCCAGTTCCCTACAGGATCACATGTCACCATCCGATGTCACTGGTGGTTGGATGTTTGTGTTCACACAGGTTTAGCGGTCACATGTCTGGAAGGGGTAGGTGATGCAGGGGAGTATCTGGGTTGGAGAGATGAGAACTGAGGATTGAACTCTGGGTACTTCCCAACCATTAAGGAAAGAAAGGCAGAAGAAGAGGAGCCTGTGAAGAGATGGGGAGTGGTCATCAAAGTGGAGAAAAACCGGGCTGGTATCTTGGAAGTGTAAGATGGAGGGGATAGCCAAGAGCATCAAAGCAGAAGGCTAGCTTCCGACAAGACTGGGAAAGAGCAGAAGTGGAATGGGAAAGGGTGCAGGTGAGGTGTTCGTAGGTGCCAGGAGGAGATGGCACACCGTCATTAGAGGGGTGGAGCCGTGACATATGGCTCGTAATTAATACCCACTGACAATAAAGTCTTAGGTTTTGATTTCCAAAGATATCTGTTTACCTGTGTCATCGTATGCAAATTTAGAACGAAACTGAGACCTCGTGCTCCAGCTACGCACACACACCCAACATATGCCTCCTTTGTTTAGTTACTTGTAGTTGCATTTTACTTCAAGGCTGCTGGAATTGGGTGTGTGTGTTTTATTATTGTCAACACAAAGACAGCTTATAACCTGGGTGGGGTTCTATTTAACAGTCTGCTTTCTCAAGCTACTTGAAAGACCACTTTCTAAAAACAAATCCAAATTATTTGGGGTGGGCATAAAAGAAAGTGGTGTGTTTTGTAATCTCAAGATTTTTCCCTGTTACATTGTAAAAAATTAAATAAATTAAATTCTGTAATTTTCTTTTCCTTTTTGAAATTTTGGCATCTCTTGCTTCTCCTCTGTAGATGTGTAAGACAGAGTATGTGAAGACCCATGCACAGTATCCATATTTTGCAAACATTCTAGAAGAATCTTCCAGCTCACTATTTAAACTTTCTCTAGGTCAGTTCTGCTATTCAGTTGGTCTGTTGCATTTTTAAAAATTTCAACCATCATAGTTTTAATTTTCAAAAATACTTAATTCTTTGAATGAGATTTGTCTTGACTCTCTTTGAGGAGACATTAAATTCATTTTGATAGTTTCTTCTGTTTGCTCTATCAACTCTGGCTGTTTAAGTGTTGGTTCTCCTTTTCTTTGGCTCTGGGGCCTCTCTTGCAGGTGCTGGTTTTCCTAAAAATCTGGGCATACTGGATTGACTGCTTCTATTTCTCCCGGGCAACCCTGTGTCCTTGTCTCTGAGTGTAGTTTCTGAGGACAGGAGTCTCCCTCTTGTGCTTTAGTTGAGGAGGAGGCCGAGGCTGTGACTCCAAGGTAGGGTTATTGGGTGTCCACACCTCCATCCAGTCTCTGGCCCCAGGACACAGCAGGTGACTCCCCTGTAGCAGGACTACTGCTTCAGAGAATCTTACTATGTGTCGAGTCACTCAGGAGACTCATTTGCTTCTCTGTCTAGTCCCGACGCTGAGACCTCTGCTTCTCTAGGTGCACTGAAGTTTTCCTACAGAGAGGTTCTGGGAGCGGTCAAGCTGTGTGTGGGGACACTGCTGCCACCTGCCATTCAGGGCAGGGGAAGGGCAGAGTGAGGCTGGGTTCCTTCTCCAAACACAGCTCATGAAGAGGTTTCCTGACTTTGTCTCGGAACCCACCATGGTGTCTGTGATGACTTACCTGAGCTGAAGCTTCTCTGGGGTTGGGCTTGCTGGGAAGTCTTCTCTTGTGTCAGTTGGGACTGCGGGGTCTTCTATGTGTTTACCAGTCAGCTCTCCTCTATTTTCTGCATCATTGGAATTTCTCCAAATTACTTTTCTTTAATGAGGAGATTTGTTGGTTTTTAGCCTGCATTTATCCTTCTAAAAGATAAATTTACCATCGTGTGATGGGATTTCCGGTGGGAAGCAAAGTGGATTATGGGCTCTGAACATTCTCGAGTGGAGACTGACATCTCCTTAATTGGAAGAGGAAAATTAGGTTTAAGTTCTTTTCATTAAGAGTTTGGAACTCAATTAAACCATCTGCACCGCTAACAATAACCACTAACTTGCTCTTAGCTTGGCCGCGTACCATACGAACTTTATTAGGTAGCTTTATTATTCCCAGGTTGGAGTCGAGGACTGAGACCTGCCCACAGCGCTGAGAAAAGGCACCTCTAAAGTCACTGAGGGGCGTCATGGGGGGAATAAAAGGGAGACGGCAAAGTGGGACTTCAGGAAGGAAATGAAGACATTGGAAGAAAATCAAGTGAGACTTGTGAGTAAAAATTTAGCCAATTTGCCTTTTTTAAAACAAGGTATTTAGAAAGAGATAGAATGCATTGAAGCATAATGAGAATAATTTTATTCAGGGTACTTTTTGCAGACTAATGAAGGAAACAACAGGATGTGACTGAGGGAAACTAGATGACAGGCATTCCAACCCAAGGGAAGCTCGAAGTCAGCCCAGTGCGTGGCCCCCTCCCACAGCCTGGGTGTTGGCCACTTTGCACCAGAAAGGACATTGTGGGAGATTTCCTTAGAAAATACAGCTGCCATGATATGCTGCTCAGTTTTTCCTGTTTGTGATCCCAGTTCAAGCTCAACACTCTGCGATCTGACAGTGAGTATCACAAACCTACACTAACCCTACCTGGTCAGTTCACTGGTGGCTGCAAAGGGACTGGGCCGAGGCAGATGCCTGCTCAGCTTCCTCTGGCTCTTCCACTGCTTTCCCTTTTGCCGTCCTTTGCCACAGTTGACATGTGGCTAAGAAAAGGGCTGCACTTGGTCTGCTTCATGTACACAGTGCACCGTCATAGGGCAGGGAAGCAGGCTCGAGATGGCTTTGGAGAGACTTCTCAGCCATGTCTCCCCAGTGACCCAGAGCAGGGGGAGAGCGGCTGGTCTCCGAAGAGGCGGCAAAGGACACCTGTCTGTCACTGCTTCATCTGGGTGTCATTCATGCTCAATATTTGCAAGAAGTCTAGGTGAGATTTAGGTCCAAGTGACTCTCAGAGGGGTACCTATTGACTTTTAAAGGACACTTTGTGAAGAAGGAAACACTCCTCGCCAGGAAATCGATATGGAAATGTGGCTGGGAAGTGGTGTGTTATTAGATAAATGGATGGGACAGACTGTTTTAAGTAAGGAGTCCACAAAGGATATTAAAAAGATATAACTCAATTAAAATTGCTGCCTCGGGTATGCGTTGGTGTGCAGACTGACTTGGGGGAACAAACACTTCATAAATATGCATCAGCTGTTTTGGTGTCAACTTCAATAAACTCAGTGGTCTTAGCAAAAGATGGCAGCTGCTGGGAGAATATGTTGGCAGGCCGTAACAGTTACATTTTTTTCTTAAACTTGTACTTTAAAATTATATTATATTTACCAAAGAATTGCAGAGATAGTACAGGGTGTTCTCAAGTACCCTTCACCAGCTTCCTCTCCGGTAGCATCTTATGTAACCATGGATGCTTATCAACACCGGGAACTTGGCAATGGTGTGGTGTTTCCAACCGAGCCTCGACTTTACTCAGCCTCTCCTCCTTGTTTCCATTTCTGCCCTGTTTCTGCCCCTGGTTCTCTAGTCTCCTCCAACCTGGGACAATTTCTCAGTCTTCCTTTACCTGCCCTGACCCAGACAGTTGGAAGAGTGCCTCACACTGATGTGTCCCACGTCTTCCTCACGGTTGGACTGAGGTCACGAACAGTTGTCTTTTTAGGGCTAAATTACTCTCTTCCTGCTTTCTGGCTCTGTGCTAGAAAGTAGTGGTGCTTTATCTTCCTCATTGTAATTCCTAAGAACCCACACTGTCTCTTTTAGGTTACTGCCTCAAAGGACTCATTTTATTTGGCTTTAACACCAAAATCCTTGAGAACGTCTTTTCTGTGGGCACAGCACACTGAATGTTGTTCGAGTGGAGGTCAGAAACGAAGTGGTCCGGTCATTCGGGGAAGGCCCACAGCTCACCGTTGTTGGGTGATGGACAGGGGGTGTGGTCACAGTCAGGGACCACCGGGCAGTCAGGGCATCAAGGTGGGTGTCTCACAATAAGGAACGTGTCACTCTCGTTGCCTAGACATGATTCTTCAAACTTTGAAGATTATCATTGAAACCACCGGTTACTTGCTCTAAAAGTTTTCAGTATAAAATATAATTTAAAGAGAAACCAATCATTAAACCCAAATATCTCTCAACCCAGTTAGCAAGACACAGTCGCTTTCAAGTGAAACCCAGTCGAGTTACACTGAAATGCTGTTTCCCAGTTTCCCGGTTCTTGACTCAGCATCTTGGATGCAAATGGCTTGCAGTGACGAAAGGGAAATGGGCAATAAGCTTTTCCGTGGAAGGAAGACATGAACTACCGGCAGGCTGCAGCTCAGGGAACCGCTCAGAGCTGGAGTCAGTACTTTCTGATGTGGTAACCAAGAGGCGTGACTTTATTTCTTGACAGTTCTCTCTCTCCTCTCTCCATGCAAATGTGAAACTTTACTTTCCAAGTTGCAAGTTGCCGTTTGCAATGGGATCACAGTGCTGATAATGTTAGTTGAGCCTCCAAATTCCAGGGTGTGGGTTGAGGTAGGATGGATTGCTGGGATCTTCAATTATTGTTGTTTTTAATTCTAATACAATTATGGGGGCACTTTGGTTATATTATGGGACAGATTGGGCGAGCCCACTCTGGACTCTTCTGGAATTTGATGGCAAGGGGCAGTGACTGTTCACTACAAGAAGCACAGGGCTCTTGCAGGCTCTGACCTTCACTGAGTCTGGGGGCTGGTACAGCCATTTTCCTTGTGAGAGTTTGAGGGGCTGACTGGTGACCGCTGCCGCTGTCCGGCAATCTATCTCCCTCCCTGAATGGTGTCCTGGGACTCCACACACAGCAAATTCAAGCCCTGGGACAAGAGATGCTCCCATCACGATGCCTCCCAACCCAGTGCAGAACGTCCAAGGAACGCAGTCACTGGGAGCAATCTACCAGAGAGAGAGAGGCACACACTCCCCAGGCAAGCACAAGGTCCACCATGAAGCCCACATGTGCCCTCCAGACTGTGGGAACTGAGAGTTTCCCATAGCCAGAGCACCCAGGATAAGGTATGACAGCCCACGGTGACTCCTGTGTGACAGGTGTACAGGTTGAGGCCTTAAGGTAGGCTCAGTGAACAGCAGAGAGCATGGTCAGCAATTCCTTGGGCCTTCTGTGGATTGAAGGGTGTGTGTGCATGTGTGTGATCTGGAAAGGGGATAAATGTTTAATAATTAGCTGTTTCTAGAGGAATAGTAATAGGGAGAGAAGACTGTTATCTAGGCCAAAGAGTACTCCTCCTAGACTTTTTTTAAACAATTTTATTTATTTATTTTTAGACAGAGGGGAAGGTGGGAGATAGAGAGGGAGAGAAACATCAATGTGTGGTTACCTCTCTCACGTCCCGTATTGGAGACCTGGCCTGCAACCCAGGCATGTGCCCTGACTGAGAATTGAACTGGAGACCCTTTGGTTCGCAGGCCAGTGCTCAATCCACTGAGCCACAACAGCCAGGGCTCCTCCTAGACACCTTTACTTACAGGAAATTGTCTGAGTCCCATTGTTTGGCAATACTGACGATTACTTCCTGGGTGTTGTGGGCGGCTTGACCTTCACGTGCATGGCTCAGGAGCACGTGAAATAAATATGCAGGAGAGAGGCCAGAGTTGTGGGCTAGAGAACAGGGAAGGGGGCAAATTGCCAAGGAGGGCCAACAGGGCAGTGCTGGCCCCACTTGGCAGGCTCTGCGCTTTCTGTTCCTTAAACTTCACTTTTTTCACTTGGGGCTGAAATTTAATGATTAGACTTTACGTGTTAGTTAAGTTTGGCATCTCACTTGTTTGGGGACCTTCCTTGTTGCCAGCACAAATCATAGTCACTGGTTTGAGTTGTTGCTCACATTCCACACTCCAGGCAGCAGAAGACTTCAGAGAACGGGTCGGAGGTCCTCGGCAGCACGGAGCAGCAAATGTGTTAGAGCGTGTGGGGAAACTGAAAACTAACGGAAATAAGGGCTGACGTGTTTTCTTTCAGATGCTAATTTTTTTCCTCTCCACTTCTCATAGATTGCTAAAATTCAGATGACTAGAAGACACTAAGCGCCCCATTTAATAGGCGGGAGCAGCAGCTGCAGGGCAGAGTGGAGGAGCAGGGTCCAATGGAGGGGCGGCTGTGAAAAGCCGGGGTTACAATGCACGGACACGGTCAGTCAGAATGTTTAGGGAACACAGAAAGGAACCGGCAGCCTCGCAGGGTGAATACTTCACAGAGGAAGATTTTGAACCTTGCATGAGAGTTTATCCTGCAGGGCAAAGGGGCAGGGCTTCTGACGTGGACAGGCCCTTGGAAGATGGCCCAGGGCTGCGTGGCTCAAAGGGGGCAAGGCAGCCGAGGGCCTCTGCAAGGGGGCAGAGGACGGCAAGAGCCAGGTGACAAGACATCTAAGGAGTGGGGCCATGTTCCTCAGATGCTCGGGGAGGGAGGTGATCGTGTGTTCACTTTGGAAACACAATGCCTCCAACAGAAGGCAGAGTGGAAGAAGGAAACATCAGCGCAGGGAGACCCGCAGGGTTAATGTGGAGGAGGAGCCGAGGGGTGTGGAGCAGGGCAGGTGCCCTGCAAACCACAGGAAGAAACACACTTGTAGCCGGTCAGGAGAGGAGGGCCACACTCAGGCAAGGTGGGCGAACGGTGAGAAAGAGGCGTTACAATTAGTATCTGACCCTTTTTAATTTTTAGTAATTTAGTGAAATAAAATGTAATTAACAGATGAAAATATGCAGAGGAGGGCAAAGGGGGAATACTGGGACAATGGTAATAGAATAATAATAAAAATATGCGAATACTATCAAAAGTACACACTCTTTCAGGAGAGAGAGCAAGTAAATGAGAGTCGATATTGCAAAGTGATAAAAAAATAGCTGAATTTATGTGATGGGTATAGGAAAGCTTATTTTACTATTTTCCACTTTCCTGTAGTTTTGGATTTTTTCCTAAATTACCAAGTTGCTGATGTTGGAGCTGCTGACACAATTAAACCAAGAGGACTGAGGGGTCCACGGCGGGGCCAAGACCAGGTGGGGGCGCTGGCCTGGGTCCTTTCTGCCTGCCCGTGGTGGTCACCGAGGAGCACCCCACTCTGTGTATGTCCTAGGGCAGAAAGACAAAGAGACTGCAAATTTAACAGAGAAGCTTCAACTACACATTCACATAAGTTCAAACTTAGAATGACTTTTTACCACATAGAAGAAATTAGGGCAACTTCCAGGTACTAATACTGACATGTTGCCAGTGAAGTTGTCCTCTGCATATTTGGCACGGTCGAATTACGCCCGGTGGATCCCCCGACTCTCTCTGTCCAGGCAAGACACATGGTCAGAATCTCGATGTTTCTTTGTTTTATTCGTCAGTACCCCCTGCAGCCTGCCAAGGTTTTAAACTGGCTGACGTGAACACTTCTTGGAGGTGAACTGTAATGAGCTCGGAAGTTAGAAGCATCTCCAAGTACGAAGCTTCCACACCTACTTGGTTATGAAACGTGCAGACAATGAGAATCTGTATCACATCTATTTTTTCTTTATTTAGATCACGTTTAGGTATATAAAATCAAAGACATTTATCTTGATTTTAATACAGCCACATAGTGTGTGTGTGTGTGTGTGTGTGTGTGTGTGCATGCCAGAATGTGTTATGATTGTAATATATCTTGTATTTCTTTTTAAATATGTTTTATTGATTATTCTATTAATGTTGACCCAATCTTTCTCATCTTGTCCCCCTCCCCCTAGTATCCCCCATTCCCTCTGGCAGTCTCCCCACCCCTTAGTTCATGTCCATGGGTCATACATATAAGTTCTTTTGCTTCTCCATTTCTCATACTATTCTCAACCTCCCCCTGTCTGTTTTGTACCTACCAATTTGTACTTCCTAATCCCTGTCCTTTTCTCCCATTCTCCCCCTTCCCCTCCCAGCCAATAACCCTCCAAATGATCTCCATATCTATGATTCTGTTTCTTTACGGCATGTTTGCTTAGTTTGTTTTTTAGATTCAATTATAATAGTTGTGAATTTATTGTCATTTTAATTAATGTTCATAGTTTTCATCTTCTTTTTCTTAAATAAGTCCCTTTAACATTTCACATAGTAATGGTTTGGTGATGATGAATTCCTTCAGCTTGACCTTATCTGGGAAACACTTTATCTGCCCTTCCACTTGAAATGATAGCTTTGCTGGATAGAATAATCTAGGTGGTAGGTTTTTGTTTTGCACCATTTTGAATACTTGCCAGTTCTTTCTATGCTGCAAAGTTTCTTTTGAGAAATCAGATGACAGTCTTCTGGAAACTCCTTTGTAGGTAACTCTCTGCTTTTCTTTTGCTGCTTTTAAGATTCTCTCTTTATCTTTAAACTTTGGGATTTTAATTATGATGTGTCTTGGTGTAGGTCCTCTTTGTGTTTGTCTTATTTGGGACTCTCTGTGCTTTTTGGACTTTTATGTCTATTTCCTTTACTAAATTAGGGAACTTTTCTTTCATTATTTTTTCAAATAAGTTTTCAATTTCTTGCTCTTTCTTGTCTCCTTCCGGCACTCCAGTGATTCAAATGTTGGTACATTTGAAGTTGTCCCAGAGGCTCCTTAATGTATCTTTGTTTTTTGGGTTCTTTTTTCTTCTTGCTGTTCTGTTTGAACATTTTTTTCTTCCTTATGTTCCACATCATTAATTTGATTCTTGGCTTCATCCACTCTACTGTTGTTTCCTTGTAAATGTTTCTTAGTTTCACTTAGTGACCTTCACTTCTGCCTGCGTCTTTTTTATGCTATTGAAGTACACGATGAGTTCCTTGAGCAACCTAATAACCAGTGTTTTGAACTCTGCATCTGATAGATTGCTTATCTCCATTTTGTTTAATTCTTTTTTCTGGAGTTTTGTTCTGTTCTTTCATTTGGGCCATATTTCTTTGTCTCTTCAGCTTGGCAGCCTCCCTGTGTTTGTTTCTGTGTTAGTAGACACTCTCTGTCTTAGTAGTGTGGCCCATCATAGAAAAGCGCACTGGTAAGTTGGATGGGGTGGAGCCTCATGTAGTCACCAGGGCGGGGCAGCCCTTGTGAGCCAGGTTGATGGAGTCTCCAATATGGTGTGCTGCTCTGTGGCTCTGTGTGGGGGAGGGCTCAGAAAGAGGATGATGCCACTGCCTGGCCTCTGGAGTTTTATCTGGGGGGAAGCTGTCCCCAGCACTCACCCCGATGTCAGACACTTCAGATTCTCCCTATATGCCACTGGAGCCCTTTAAGCTGCTTCCCTGGTGCTGGACCCAGGGAGAATGAGTCTACACGAGTCCTAAATCTATTGTGGGCCCTTTAAGAGAAGACTCCTGAGAATCCCACAGTTTCTTCTGTCACTCCAACCCCCATTGGTTTTTACAGCCAGAAGTTACAGAGACTTATTTTCCTGTCACTGGAACCCTGGGCTGTGTGGTCTGGTGTGGGGCTGGGATCCCTCACTCCCAAGGTATCCCTCTTGCTTTTTATCCACCACACCTAGGTGTGGGGGGTCTCCTTGTCTCCATGCATTTTTGCCCATCTCTGCATTTCTGCCCCTCCTACCTGTCTGGATAAATGTGACTTCTTTAGTTCCTTGGTTGTCGGACTTCCATATAGCTCAATTTTATGATGATTCTGGGTGATAGTTGCTTTATACTTTAGTTTTAAATGATGCTGTGTTTTTGGAAGGTAAGCTGTATTTACCTATACTTCCATCTTGACCAAAGGCTGTATCTTATATTTCTAAGATTTTGTTGTATTTGTATTTTAATGTAGGTGTAAGATTTTGGCCTCTTGGTAACCTGAGATTAGGATGGTGTCTCTTTGTGCCTCACTTCCCTCCACCTTCCCCACCCCCCAGCTGCAGTGCTGCACCTTTGATGGGCTGGGAGCCTCCTGACATAGTCCAAGTTTCAAGTGGAGAAACACACTACTTGCTGAACAAGCCAGGATGGCTGCATAGGAGTAGGTGTGGCTGTTCAGGGCCTGACCAAACCACATAACAATCAGGTCAGCGTCCAGGAGTGACTTGGTTCCTAGGCCACATCAGCTCTGAGTGTGAATGTGGCCACACTACCTCAGTCCTGGTGGTGAGTGGGGCCCAGCACTTTCTGGGGAGAGGGTGGGCGATCAGCAGCAGGAGCTAGGGGTCTTCTGGGAAAGGTGGTATTCAACTCTTTGAGTCTCAAAATTTTGTAACATGTTGAATAAACTGAAACAGCTCCATCTAAAAATGGATGTTGGAAAAGGACAAAAGAGACTTTGAAACAAAAACTCCACTTGAGATGGAGAGGGTAGGCAGAGGGGACAGCTGTGTTTGTCACGTGTGTTGAACCAGGGTCCTGACTGTCATATGTGAGCTCTGGCTCGTCACCGTGTGGCCTGAGCCTAGAAACTCCTCAGTGGGTCTGGTTGTCTTGGGTATGACTCTGGAACAGTGACTGCTGTGTAAGACGTAGGAGCACAGTGGAGCCTTTAATGACGTCATTGACAAGATGATGTAGGGCCTTAGCTCTTATTCACATCCTGTGCTGGCCTGTGGTGACTTTGGTTTCATTATACCTCATTTTGTGCAAAGTCTCAGAACCTACTGTTGATGTTGAGTAAGGACTTACTGTTTAATGTAGAAAACCATTTTGTGTTTTCATCCTGCTTTGATTCATTAGAAGAAATCCTGATGACCAAGCACAGGTTCATGGGATGTGAAAGGAGGGACTCACTGCCCACTTCCTAGCACAGTCTTTGACTTGGAGCTGCTTTCTGCCCACTATTCTGCTTCTCTGCCCTCCCCTGGGAAACTGCTGATTATTCTTGTGGTTTGCTATGATGGAGATGCCAGAAATTGTGAGGTTTCAATGCTCTAATGGACTCATTCTTCAAGGAGCCTGGAGTGGGTATTGGTGGTCATTTCCCCTTCATCTGCCTGATTTCTCCTGAGGCCTTCACTCACTCCCACTGACCACCTGGTTTGGTGGCTCTCACTCCACTTCAAGCTCTAGGCTGGGACTTGATATAGGCTTCAGTAGACACTGATCTTCTGAACAGAGTGGCTGGTTTGGAGAGAGCCAATGGTTCACATGGTTCACTCAGAGCCAATGAGATTTGAAGACATGGCATCTAGGTACTTCCTCTTTTCTGTAGAATTGATCACAAGAGCCTTTCCTTTTCACAGCCAATAGGAATGAGGAATGCTCACCCCAAGGATAATAGTCAGCTGCTCTGGGACCAGGAGAAGAGGGTCTGCTTCAGAGGAAACCCAAAAGCAATGACATTGACCCTAAAAAATGGACAGTAGGAGACTAGATCCTCGCCAGACTCAAGCTCTGGTTAAGTGCTGCAATACTTTTCTATTCAAACCACTGTTTTAATCTATTTTAATTGAATGCTTTTTATTTTAACCATAGAGTCATAAAAGATATACACAAAATATTTCCTAGGCTCAAGAAAGTAAAGTTAACAATAGTTCGTTAGTGATAATAACACATGTAAGAGAAAGAAAAATCATAGTCCCAAGGGATATGATCAGCGTATCCATGGTGTAGAGTTGGGAGCACATCTGTGCAGAGGGAGCAACCTCTGCTTCCTCTGTGGTGTCCCTACAGAGTGTGTGGGATCCGTACGTGGTTGTGCTTTCCCAGAGCTCAGGTGAAACACCCTTGATACCATTTTACCTCTGATGTTAGAATATCAGGTCACAGAGTCAGGCTATGAGGTCCCGTGGTTTGATGAGGATAAGGTGTCCTACGTGGGAACCGAGGCATTCTGGTTGTGAAAATGTGCTAAGTTCAGTATCAGTTAGCTTTTTACCTTGGTATCATTTTGGGGTGTGTTTGGTTCAGGTGAGTACTCAGATCTTAGTCATCAAGAGCCTGCAAATGCATTTGGAAACTCCAGTGGTGAACAGACATGCTGGGCACCAGATCTGGGGTGCACTGCCCCCTAGACACACACTCCATGGGGGCGACCTTATGTCTACCTCTGGGACTCCTTACAAGTCAGAGGATGCCTCATGAGGGAGAATAAAATATAAATTTGGGTTTCTCAAATGGAGACATGAATTACGAGCCCTCAATTTAAACTACAGTGGCTGCAATATATAATGTGGATATGCTATTAAAGATCTTTTAGAAGTTATTAAACATGTGAATCTCTTCAGAGATTGTCAGAGTTCAGACAACACAGATGCAAAAAGATAGAGAAAAGTGTTTCTTTTCTCTTTAGAAAATGAAAAAGTCTGACGCAGTAAATACTAGTTATAAATAAGTAATAAAACTTCCAAAAAAGTACGTATCTAGAATTATATTCCTCTGTGCCAACTGTCAAAGCACATCTCTGGTTTAATTTTAAAATTCATTAGAAGTACTGTTTCCTTAGCTTAGGCTTTACCACCTGGAATAACGTTTGTCCTGGTTTGGAGTAAAAGGAAGGCTATTTATGACTGAGGAGTTAGACGGAAAGTGCTAACTTGAAAGTTTCATTCTCAAGGGAAAGATGACATGAGGGCTTAGGATTTTCATAAAGCAGTTCTTTCCAAGTCTGGTGTTTGAAGACTTGGTATAAACTTCCTAGTATCCCACTTACTTTCTAATGAAAGTACTACATGCATTTGTTGAAACTTTCTAAGCAACAAGCCCCCTTGACAAGATGTATGAATATGCACAGGGCCAAGAATTTGCTGCTGGGATCAGTGATTCTTTATGTCCCTGTTGGGAACAGCCAAGAAAGGCCTTTCCAGGTGCTGATCCTGAGCACTTACACCAGAATCAATGGGACAAGGCGTGGGTAGGCGTGGGATAGGGGGACTTCCTTTCTGGTTGGGATGTAGAAAGTTAAAAGACACTAGAGCTTTTACTCTAATAAGCTGCCAACTCCAAAATCACAGATTGAAAAACCCATCAGAGTGCTGAGGACAGAAATAGAGTTAGATGAACTCAAACCTAGGAAGTGACAAGTCCTTCCTAGGAGCAAAAGTGGGGGAGAAGTCAACCAAAGACAGGGGTTGGGTGGCACAGGAAAAACTAGTAGACCTTTTAACACGTTTGTAATGACTATGCTTGGACTGATAAATTAGAATGCTAAAGAAATCCAGCCAAAGTGAGCCTGCACACACCCACTCTCTGTCCCATTGTACCTCACGGAATGGATAGACACCGCAAGCTGGGGACAGGCAGGAGTCCTGGGGCACAGCCTTTGAAGAGGCTTTGGGGCTCACATGGTGGACACAAAAGGGACAATAAGAGAATGTCATGAGCAACTTTATGCAATGATTCAACAAATTAGATGAGATCGACCAAGTCTTTGAAAAACTACAACATAGGAAATGAACAGGAAACAAAATAGAAAATCTAATCAATAGCTCTATATATCTATTGTAATCATAATAAAAAGCCTTTCTAAAACAAACTCCAGACACAGGTGGCTTCACTGGTGGAGCAAATGTTACCAATATTTCATAAACTCTTTCAGAAAACAGAAAAGGATGAAATACATCTCCATGTGCACGATAGAGAGGTTAAAAAAAAGAAATGGATAGACGGGCATCTTGCTGACTATATATGCAAAATTTTTAATAAATTAGTGAGTTAAAAGTAGCAATATATAGTGCATCATGATCAAGTGGAATTTATCCCCACAGTGCAAGGTTGGTTTACCAATCAAAGGTCAAACAGTGAGATTCACCGTATGAACACAATAATGGAGAAAATGTATGTGATCCTGTCAACAGTAGAAGAAGCATTTCACAAAATTCAAGTTCATTCATAGGAAAAAAAAAAACCTATCAGCCAACTAGAGGTTGAAAGGAGCCCCCACAATCTAATAAAGGTCATTGATGAAAAGCAATAGCCAACATTATACTAAATGATGAAATATTAAACTCCTTTCTCCTAATATTAGGAGCCAGACAAAGACATCTGCCCTCACTACTTCTATTAAACATTATGCTGGAAGCCCTGAACCACAGCTTAAATAGATAGATAGATGATAGATAGATAAATAAATAAATAAATAAATAAATAAATAAATAAATGACATAGAGTTTCGAAAGGAAAAAAAACAAAACTCTTATTTGCAGATATGTTGTGTACTTATAAAACCCTATAGAACCTATAAACACACACGAACAATACAAACTACTTCATGTAAGAAGTACTTCGCACAGTCATGAAATACAAGGTCAGAACATCAGTTACATTTCTTAGCGCTCTCAGTAACCACTTTGAAAATGAAATAAAAAATGCCATTTATAATGGCGTAAAAGACCCAATACCTAGCAATAAAGCTAACAAAAAAATCTCTACTTGTCCTGCGGCTGCTATCACGAATTGCCATACTTTGGTGGCCCAAGACAACAGAAATCTGTTGTGTCCCAGGTCTGCAGGCAGAGGCCTGGGCTGAAGTCGGAATCAGCAGGGCCATACCGTAGAGGGGGATCGAGCCTGTGCCTCTTTGGCTTGTGGCTGCCTCACTCTCATCTTCGTTGCCAAGCTCTTCACGTTAATTTCCGCTCTATCTTCCTATTCCTTCTCCTCGTTGTCTGGCAATTTTCCTTTGCCTCCTTCCATAAAGGCACATGTGATTGGACACGGTGCCCACCTGGATAATCCAGGGTACTCCCTTTAATCACACCCCTAGTGTCTTTTCTCCCTTAACTACTTAAAGTGCCAGCCACAGAATCTGAGGAGTATGATTTGAGACCTTTGGGGCCATTATTCAGCCAACTACTAGAACATCTGCTACAAAATCAATCATATTTCCACATACTAGCAATAAATAATTTGAAAATAAAAGAAAAACATCACTTCCAGTAACATAAAAACAATACCTAGTAATGAAGCTAACAATGTACTCAAGATCTCTACAGTGAAAACTGCAAAGTGTTGTTGAGAATAATTAAGATTACCTAAGTAAATAGAAAGATATATTATATTCATGAGTTATATTATGTGATATTATTAATATGTGGTATCTATGCTCAAATCATAGATTCAATGCAATGTCAATCAAATTCTCAGCAAAAATGTTTTAGAAAAGTGACAAGCTAATTCCAAAATTTATATGGAAATGCCAAGGATCTAGAGCAGCCAAAATATCTTGAAAAAGAAGAAAAATTGGGAAGATTACAATTATCCAACTTACTATAAACCTGTAGTAATCAACATGGTGTGAAATTTAAGTAGTTTAATAGAACAGAACAGAGGGGCCAGATGTGGACATGTACCTATATTATCAACTGAATGTCAACAAAGCTATTAAGTCAACTCAAAAAAGAAAGAAATATGTATTTTAATGAGTGGTACTAGAACAACAGGACATACATATGAAAATATAATTTAAATTCTAATTTGTTAGGGACGACTTTGTGTGGTATCAGAAACTGTAGCTCCACGTGAACAAGGCCTTCCTATAAGTCTTGACTGGAACACCAGGAACGCAGGTGGCAGGCATGAGCCGACACTAACACGGAGGGTTCCTGTGGAAAATCAAGCCTGAAGAATACATTGTATCCTTTGAAGCTTGCTCTGCTTTGCTTTGTATAGCCCTGTTGATATAAACCGGATGTTTAAGTTCAAAGCATAAGGGAGTGAACTCCTAATCTCATGAACCATGCTTTAATGACCCTCTGGCATCAGCATATCTAACAGACCCTGACCTGAGGCAGATCTCTATTTCCTCAACTGTTACCTATAGATAATATCTGTTTCTGTAAATATGGCCTTTAGATATTGATTGATGGCCTTTGCATGCATATGGTATACCCCTGTACATACCGATCCCAATAAAAGTCATTTCAGAGAAAGGCTTGGGACAGTTTTCACTAGAGAGGATCATTACCCCCTTTCCCGCTGGAACAACAGATTGTGTCTGGGACGACTCATTCTCATGTGTGGTGGCCGAGAGAGCTCTGTGGGATGAGCATCCCACACTAATTCATTCAATACATGAAAAATCATTCAAGTTAGATCACAGACCAAAATGTAAAAATTATAGCCCAGAGATTATGGAGGAAGACATAAGAGTATGTCTTTTTGACTTTGCTGTGGGTAAAGATTTAGTAGAAAGGAGACAAAAAGCACAAATAATAAAACAGTGTAAAGAAGACACCATCAAAAGGAAAAGTTGCTCTCAGCAAAGCTCCATTCAGAAAATCAGCAGGCAAGTCCCGGCTGAGAAGAAACATTCACATTCTGGGAATACGCCATAGGAACCAAATCTAGGGTGTGTGTAGAACGTGTACGCATGCAGACAAACCGGCCAATAAGAAGATGGGCCGAGTTTTGAACAGACATTTTCCGAAAGAAAATAATAGAATGGCCAATAAGCCCATGAAAAACATGCTTAAGTCATAGTTATCAGAATGCAAATTAAACCATGATAAGGAGTCATTACACGTGTTATATGCAGCGGCTCTGGGGAAACACGCCTACCTAGGACTTGATGATTCTGCTCTGAGGGGTTAAACCCAAGATGAGTGAAAATGTAAGTCCTCAAAAGACTTGATACCGATGTTCGTCGTTAGTCCGATCCAGAATAGCCTCACACGCACATGTCCGTGAACCGGGGAACGACTTTGCTAGGACAGCAGGTCGTCAGAGAGCGCTGCTTCGTCATGCTGTGGGCGAGGTGCCGTGGGAACTGACCCCTGGCTGGTGTCGGTCAGCCTGCGGGGAAGTCGGGCCCTGTGTGTTGTTGCGCTTGAGGCCGCAGGCCCTGACCGTGATCAGTGGGGGCTCACTACTGTACTTCTGTGTGATAAACGCTGTCTGCTGGAAATGAGACAGCCAGTGGCGGAGGCTGCGGCGTGCATCTCAGAAACATGGTGACACACTGTGAGTGTGTCATATGACTGTATTTATGCAGATGAAGTTCTGAAACTGCAGAAACTAACGTGCCTGAAGGAAATCAGAGCGTGCTTCCGCTCCACTCTCCGTGGGGAACGGAGATGATGTCCGGGGCTTCCAAGAGGAGAAAACGTTCTGTCCCTTGTTTGCAGGTGGTCACACCGCAGTCAAATCATAGATCCCAAGTGTCAGATGCACTTAGCTTACCGTCTATGCATTCTATTCCTCTATGTAGATTATGTCTCGATTTAAAATGAATGGCTTCATTGGAGAGTTTGTATAGTAGAATCCACTCCAGATAGACCCACGTAGAGTCTTCAGGAATAAGTTAAGCGGATGATAAATTCTGGAAACCAGTGCCAGTGGTATTTGATTTGAAGGACTTTCTCTCAGGTGAACCTATACAGAAGTGGAGAGGCACTTTTTCTTAAATAGACACAGAAAGAGACTTATGTTCGCACAAGGCGGACAGTAACAAGTGACGGTGTTCAGGGTTGTCTGACTCTTCCTCAGGCCAGAAAGAGAAACACGTTCCAGGGAAGGAGGGTCCATCTCCCAAAGGAATCAGGATTACGAGCTTTGTGGCATGAAATGCTACGAGGGACCAGACAGTCATGCTCTGGGTGAAATCTTTCGGCTAGCCTGAGACTTAATTGACATTTATCTTAATTGCTGGTTTGAGACAATATTTTCTGAGTTCCCAGCCATTGAACTTTGGAAACTCAGCCAGCTTATGAATCGGGCACAGCCTGTATTGGGGAAAAAATAAAACCCTATTTATATGACAATTGAGAGAAGAGAGGATGTGGCAAAGACGACAGATCTGTGAAGTGAGGAAAGTTAGTCTATTGTAATTTCTAAGCTAAACCTCCCCCCAGGCAGTTTAAGTAAAGGCTCCTCATGAGCTGCCTGCCCCCAGCAAGCTGCCGGGCTGACCACTTTGCTTTTCCCCAAACTTCAGTGAAGTGGACAAACTGCCCAAGGATTCCAATTTGATTCCCTTGTCTTCTCCAGTACCAAATGGACGCTGGGTGACAGTGGAGACTTTTGGCCCAAGCTCAGAGCAAAAGGACTTGCTGTTGGAGTTTTCCTCCGGGGAGGGCTTCTCAGCCTCTGGTTTGCCTTCAAGGGCTGCCCACAGCAGCCCAGCGTCTCCTGGTGCGGCGGGAAGAGGCGCTCAGACCTCAGGGAGCAGACCGGAGGAGGGCTCCGGCGGAGCTTGGCCAGAGCCGCCGAGTTGGCATTACTGAGGCATGTGGGTGCCTGCCGGAGTCCGCGCTCAGAAAACTCTAAACAGCCCCAAACCAGGGGGGAGATGGGAAAGAAAACGCTAGGAATTCTCTACCATATTGTTTGTTTCAGTTGTGCCATCTTTTAAATTTTATTTTTCAGTGATAATTGACATACAATATTATATTAGTTTCAGGTTTACAACATAGTGATTAGACAATTCTACATCTTATCAACTGATATCTTGTAAGTCTAGTGCCCATTGTGACTGTCATTGGCTGTTCTTGTAAGTCCAGTGAGGCCCCAGGCCAGTCCCCACACAGGTCCTCAGAGGGCAGTGTGAGCACGTGAGCTCTGTCCAGCACCACTCACCAGCAAATGCAGGTGTGAGCCAGTGACCTCTGTCAGGCTTCTCAGGGGTAGAGAGGGAGGGGGGGAGGATGAGTCCCTGACTCAGCTCCAGCGCGCCATTCACCAGCTCCGTGACTCCGGGCGTGTGACTTCACCCCTCCCATATCTCACTGTCCTCCCTTTAAAATGGAATCAGTGCCACAAACGGCTGTCCTAAAGGCAGAGGAACTGTCCCAAAGGCAGCGATCAGTTGACCATTATCTTCTGAACATGGTGTGGTCAACACTTCATAATTTGACCCAGTGCCATCTTCTGTCCCATCACTTGCACCCTGGGGCCCAGCCCAGAGGGCTGGGAATGATTCCTGAATGGCACAGGCTGCTTCAAGCTCCAAGTCTGACTTCGGCTTTCTTCCCTCTGTTCTCTCCGGAACCCGGGGCAGACACTTCATTAGAGCATCTGCGTGGGGACCTTCGCGGCACCTGTCTGCCAGTAAGCCCTCGGGGCCTCTCCTGTGGGGGCTGACTCAGCCCGTGGGCGCGTTAGTGGTCAGGGCGAGGTACAGCTGCAGTGGCGGTCACAGTTGTCGTGGCAGCAGCACAAGCACTGCGCCCTGCTCCCGTCCACAAAGCGAATGTTTACGGAAGATCATCTCATGTAATACAGCTTTATGAGGTCGTTACTGTAATTACCCTCGTCTTACAAGTGAGGCAATGAGACAAAGAAAAGGCAGCATGTTCTGCCCAGTGCCCCTCCGTGAACTGAGCTCTGACCTGGCGTCCTCCCTGCTCGCATTTGTGAGAGGAGTGACAGGCTTGAGAGGGTCACCGAGGGCAGACTGCCAAACTCCTGTCCTGCAGAATCATCACTTAAATTAGGCTCAGGAGCACTGCTGAGTCCTCTCTCCAGGTAACTCTTACACTGATGAGAAACATATGAGCACCATGAGGACAATAGGGCACTGATGTTAGGTGGCCCCCGAGGATAGGCCCTTGGTGGGGATCGTGCCCACAGCTAACAGTTGGTCACATGTGTACAGAGGAAAAATGTTGGCATTCGGGTTTCCTTTGTCCCACAGGCAAGCGTGCTGACAGCTGGGCCTTCGTCGGGGCCCCCGTGACGCATTCTGACCCCCTCTGTGCCGCTGGGAGAGCTGGCAGCATGTGGCCCCCATCCAGAGCAGCCATCAGAAGTCACATGGAAAAGTACCCGTGACACCTGTTTGTGGGGTCCCTCCTCAGACGCCCCGCTGCAGCCCGAGTCTGCGGCAGACCATGCATCTGGCCAGGTCTGCTCCGTCTGGGGCGGCCCCAGTGCTGGGGGCCAGCTCTCTGTCGCCCGGGCTGTTTCCATTGTATATTCCGACACATTTTGATATTTTTATTCTCTCTTCATTGTTTCCCTATCGATTGGATATTTAATAAGGTAACTTCTGATTGTATAACACATATTTGGAAGTCTCAAGCCAGGGGTTCTTGAACTTCTGAGGGTCAGAGGCTTCTTTCAGACTCTGGTGACTTTGATGGGCTACTGCTGTCCCCTGAAACATGGATGTGCAAGTTCACACAGTGGGATCCAGAGATCCCTTGTGGCCAATCTACAGATCACCTAGAGGTCCGTGGAATCTGAATTAGCCCCTCCCCTCCCCTGTAGGTCCTCTTTCTCTGTTAGGGTTCCAGATCTCTAGTAACCACCACCTGCAATTGCCTCAGAGCAGGGGAGGTGGCCTGGGGGATGACAGAAGAAAAACCACTTGCTGCTGTGACCTTTCTTCCCACCCAAGTTCCCCTTACAAGTATAAGATTTATGTCAGGCAGCACTTTTTTGTCTTTTTCTAATTGAGCAGAAACTGCCCATTTGCCCAATGGTTTCTGAAAAATTACTACTAATGGAAAACTACAGCCACTTTCATCCTTAAAGGGACCATATAAAACCCCTCTCATGACTTATTAAAAATCTACATTCTCCCCTGGCTGATGTGGCTCCGTGGATTGGGGGCTGGCCTGTGAATCAAAGGGTCGCTGGTTTGATTCCCAGTCAGGACACATGCCTGTGTTGTGGGCTGGGACCCCGGTAGGGGGTGCGCGAGAGGCAACCACACATTGATGTTTCTCTCCCTCTCTTTCTACCTCCCTTCTCCCTCTCTAAAAATAAATTAATAAAATATTTTTAAAAATCTATACTTTTTTGCCAAACAGAAGCCTTTACACAGTCGAGGGGCTTCTACACTAACAAGGACATACGTGTGTGTTTCCCTTTGAGAGCACATCCAGGCCACATCGACAATCTAGGTGACGCCATGCTGACTGACATCACCTGAAAGAGTCACCAACGCCACCGCTTGTGTCCTCACAGGCGAGAAGTCCAAAGGAAAATTCTACCTGAGGTCTGTGCATTCTTCGCATTCAAACTTGGTGGGCGAATTGGCTGGAAATCGTGACAAAGATATCCCTTCTCCTGTGGACCCACCTTTTCTCTGAGACTGCCCGGCAGGTCACCCGCGTTTCCTTCAGGAAGCCGGGTCAGCTGTCTCTCTCCTCTGCTTCATCTGAAGTGATGCCTTCGGCTCTACCTGCGTCATCCAGTCTGTGGAACAAGCCCCTCACCTTGTTCTGTGACCGTTTAAAGATTGCGGCTCTTCTTTTCTCTCGTCGTTGACTGAGTGTTCACACTTTGAGTTTTCCCTTGTAGTACTGATTTCCAGCACTTTATCCATGTTTTCCTCTCTCGGGTACGTAGGCTTCATTCGAGGCTCTAGGATGATCTGGAGGTGGGTAAAGGAAGAACGGAACGCTGAGCCAAGGGTCACAGAGAACTAAAACATTGTGCGCGTCCACTGTTTCTTACTCGTCTGAGCTGGAGCCTTTTCTGTTAGCCCCATCCTCATTCTAGGCTACATTTCAAGGCCAATTGACACAAGCAAGAACAATTTTTATCAGAGGATAAAGGAAGATGAGTTTTTAGTTATGATACTATATGATTAACATCACAATTTAAATGACATTCAGCAAGGTCACGGAAAAACAAGTCATGACAAATGCAGTGAGCAGGAATTGCACCTAAACGCAGCACTGAGTGGCAGACACCAGGTTGTCCCTGAGCGCGCAGTCCACCAAAGGAGGCAGGAAACAGCATGGCACACATGGGATCCCAGGGGCAATGAAGGAGAGGAGCCACCTAGCAGGACCCAGATTTCAGAATCAGTGTTGGATGGTCACGAACATGTGCTGTTCTTGGCCAGTCATCTTATTATCCATCAACGTATTGGATCTTGATAAGTAAAGTACACCCGGATCGTTAACATAAGACCAATGGTTCTCTCAGCCAAAATATTGGAATTTTCCTCCCCCATTTGTGTCCATTCTTGCTCATTTCTTTTTCAATTTTGTATATGCTTGTAACCACAGACATCAGAGACTAGATATTCATTTCATACACAAGCTAGGGAACAGCCCCTCAGGAAGTACAGTTCATGTTAGAAAACTCACTGCCTCCCGCTCACCAGCTGGACAAAGTTGATTAGGCCACGTGGTGTTACTGAGCAAACACGTGGTCCCAGCAAGGAAGGGTGAGGCCAAGGCTTTCCAGCCTGGCAGGTGGTGTGCCAGGCACCAGCAGCGCGAACAGGGGAGCATTTGGCCAGAGCTGGGGCTGGTTGCTGCATGGGGCTGGAGCTCTCTCCAAGGGAGGGGAGTGTGGGGGGGAAACCTCTGCCCCTTCTAGGAAACGCATGTGGTGCAGGAGCTGAGCGAGAGTTAAACAGGGGTCCCGTTTGAACCTGAAAGAAGAAGGCCATTTGGTTTTGCTTGTTAGACAAGTGAGTTTAGGGGAAAGTGACCGACCCAACATCTCAAAAGAGTAACTCTCTGGGGGAAGAAAAACACACACTGGAATTATAGCTCAGTGTGATTGTCTCACTCTACTCAGACCCTTTGGCCGAGCTTACTGCTCACACCCTCCTGGGAACGCGCGGCATTAGAGATTAGATTTGCATCACAGCAAGCCACGTTCTGACTCGGTAGTTTGGTGCATCGGTTACTCACCTCATGCCCGGGACCCAGGCAGAGCCTCTGTTTTGTCCGGATGCAACTCTGGGTACCACCGGCCAGTGGGGAAAGCTCCTCTCAGTGATGGGGCTGGGGCCGGGGGATCTATCACTTTGCAGGAAAGCGTGGCAGTGGCCTGGGGTGGGAGGGAAGAATTGTAGACAAATAATACTACTTACCCCAAAACAGTGGAGCCAGGAGAGGGTGACACACTGTGGGAGTGTGGGGAGGAAGTGGGGGACTGGGGAAGAAGGCGAAGAATCATACTTTTAAAGATGTTAAACTTAACGGAATCTTAGCAACTGCTTGGGGAAATGACCACACCAAGTGGACACGAAAATGAGTGATTTTTCTTTTTTTTGCTGTGTAGAATCTTCTGGGAATAGATTGCCAGTGGTCAATTATTAAGAACTGTGTCTTTTCCTTCTGCTTATGGGCGGCATGTTGTTACCTGTGTTTTTAAGGTACGATCACTTACAAGCTTTGCAACAAAACAGTTGGGGGTTAAGTAAAAGCTGCAATACCAGCAGATGTCTAGTGATGCATAAATTTATGATGAATTCTTTTAAATAATACAGTAGCAACCAAAGAAATTGAGTGAGAGAAAATTTACATTATTTATCATTTCTACTAACACTCCCCACGCACTGTTCGGTACCTGCATAAAGTAAACAGCAATTACAGTTTATTTTCAACTCACAGACGGGACTCTTGATTGTAGGTCTTTTGAGCTTGTTCAATTCCTTTGTTTGGCTTTAATTTGAGAATCAGGAGGGTTCAACAGTCTAGAGTCTGAGGTGGGATCTTCATCCATCACTCAGCCGCCAGCCATGTGAGCTGCTTCCACATCGGCAAAGGAAGCAGCGGGTGCCTGCCCCAACAGCACATGACGTTCTTGCCGCGTGTCTGCGTGGCGCTCGGAAGTTATCAGAGACAATGCCAAGACGAGCCCAGCAGGCAGAGTTTCAAACTCCACGGAATAAATTCTGAGGGAAAAGTTGCAATATTTCTGATTTGCTTCCAACAGTCTAAATAGTTCTGTGAACACTAAACAACCTTTACAGACCACAGCCATGTACCGCAGAACCGCCCTGTGGCCAGTGCTGGACCACACATACACAAAAAGTGACAATTCCTATGACCCAGTGATGTCATCGCCACGTGATGTCATGGCGTGACACAGTCTGCATGCAGGGGTGGTGATGCTGTTGTGAGAAAGCCCACTGCCGGCTGGTGAATAGAGACGCAGTGCCTGCGAGTATGTGCTGTACGCAGCACTCAATAATAATAGTCATCGACTGGGTTACTGGGTTACGTATTCACTGTGTATTTTGTTGTCGGCCAAAAATTCCGTTCAGTTTTTTCCATAAAATAAAAGACATATTTTTAAATTTTCACCGGTAGCTTTATTGATTTGGATATTTTGAGTATGTCGGCTCTCTCCCAAATGGTATAACGTTGATTGATCTCAATTTGTTCACTGTTAACTTCAACTGTTCTGCCCAACCGTGGAGCATCATCTGGCAAGAAAGATCCAGAATCTTCGACAATCACTTTTGACATATTCGATCAGTCACAGCACCTTCTCCACACACTGCACACATCTTTTTTTTGCATTTCAGTTGCGTTTTTACCTTTCTTGAAATAATAAAACTGAAAATGTTGCTTATTTTCTTCCATATTCAGTATTAAAATGGCTACACAAAAACTCGCTAATTTTGATTTTTCTTAAAAGCACCCTGATATGACAGCTGTGAACAATAAGCTGACAAAATTGTTTCAAATGAAGTTGAAAACAACTAAGAGCTAGTACAGTCATCTTACGGAAAAAAACAAATGAACTTTTTGGCCAACCCTGGTATTTCAGGGTTTGTTCTGTTCATAAGGAAAGCTTGCTGTGAAATAGTATGTCTGCTGCTCCGGCCCAGCCTCATGCCTCCGTGCTCACCACGTCTCTTGATGGCATCATTTCCTCTTGTGCTGATTGCCCAGTGACATTTCTCCAGGCTTGCAGCCCAGCAGCACTAGGTTGTCCCATGCAGCCAGGGTGTACAACAGGCTAGTTATCTGCGTTCGGGTGAGTGCCCTCTGGGATGAACGCACAGGACGAAATCCCATAACAGCACATGTTTCAGAGTCAGTCCTTCATTGGCTGACTCACAGCTGTGCAGTAACAGGGGTTTACCAGACTGGTCCAGCACATCTACCAGGTCATAGCTACTGGCCATCCAAACAGACTCAGAGAGGGAAGGGAGTGAGAAGGAAAGATTGGAGGTTTTTATTCAAAATTGCTTATTGATATTAATACTATTTGTTATTATTCAGTGGGCTAAGAATGAAAATAGTCTATGCCATTTAAAATAATATCATTGCATTTTATGTTGTTATTATTATTTATTAACACTCTAAAATTAAGAGGCAAAAAAGCAGGAAAAAGATCTGTAATTCTAACAAGAACAACTGATGACATTTCAGGGTATACATTTCCAGATGTTATCCTATGTATATGTTTAGAAGACTCTTTCTATGCCTAAGTACAGACATATTCACAAAATTCTACCATGTTTTATGTGCTGTTTTGTAAGCCATTTTATTCACCAAATCACGGATCATCTCATGAACATTTTCCATATCAGTGAATGTGTTTCTAAAGTAATGCTTTTAACAGATTCTAACATTTTAATTGCTCAAAAACACTAAAATAGCTAGAGATTTAGGTTGTTTTTCTTTGCTATTTTGTGCATGACATTTTGTGTGACATTTGTGTGCAAGTACCTGGTTATATAACTTTAACTCTAAAATCTTTGAAAGGTTTACATAATTAAAAAAATTAAATTACATGGAAAAAAAGGAATTCTTTTTATTCCTGGATCAGATGATGGAGAACTAATGGGTTTAGTACTTATTCTCACGATGTAAACAACTATAAAATAGAGAAAAATGTACAAAGCAACTGTTAGCAGGAACTTAAGAACAGACAGGGAACGGCTGTGGTCCTGAAAGGTGAGGGACACGCAGGATGAGACCCGCCATTGCCCGCTTTCTGCCTGGAGCGGTGCCTTGACAGAGCACTGGGAACTGGGACCCAACTGGAGATCAGCGGTTGTCACTGAAGAGGGAGATAATTTGTTGGAGCTCAGGAATTCTAAGTCTGCAGGAGTCTTTGAAACAGGTTACAGGAGAAGAGAGCTATACATAAATAAACAAGCTCTAAAAACCTGCATGTGGGTAGGTCTCCTTGGGTCTTTGGCTGGATTGTTTGTGAGTAGCGCGAGACTCCACAGGACTGGTCAGATAGGAGCTGCAGGAGGGCCGTGCACTAAACGGGACAGAGGAGCTGACACAGTGCGGTGAGGCATCAGGACTGAGGTTAGCCCAGTGAGGAGCTCATGCTGAACACCATAAGCATTTGTCTGCGATCACAGAAAGGTTGTGCCTGAGGAGTAGAGTAACTGAAGCCTTAGAGCTGTTTTTTCCCAAAATGCTAGTCTCTAAAAGAGTGGCAGATGACTATTCAAATTTAAATTAATTAAAATGACTGAGGGAGGCAGGGCAGGGGAGACAGGGAAAAAATTAAAATAAATGAAATGAAATTGAAAACACAGTTATTCAATTGCACTAGCCAAATTTTGAATGCTTAATTGCCACACATGATTAGTGGTTATGGTACTGAAGGGAGAACATATAAACATTTTCACCATCGTGGAAATTTCTATTGGATAGAGTTGATTCAGAGTGATGGCTACTTTGCACCTGCCTTATCAAAGTGTGAAACTAAGCCTTAAAAGGAATAAGCTGATCTATCATTAATGAACTGCCTTCCAGAAGAAAACACAGCACTCTTTAAAAGAAGAAAAAAAATCCAGACTCTCAACAATGCAACATGTACATTACACAGATTCTAATAAAAATAT
>VMDR010003678.1:0-33550 GCA_007922815.1 Macrotus californicus
GTATATAAATATATATTGTAAATGACAAATGGTATTATTTATTGTACAAAGTACTACTAGACACACCATTGATTTGCTCCAATATGTGATATACTACAGTTTATGGTAAACTAACCAGACCTCTCCTGAATATAACATTCGCTAGGGATTAGTTGATTAAAATATTTTGTATTAAGGTCTTAAACAGATGAACACATTTAGGAATCACATTACATCTTACGTCACATAAAGTAACATTCCAAATAGAATGGAGATTAGCCATGGTCTTCCCAGCACCTATTTATTCTTCCATTTCCAAAACCTCCAGTTTCAGTTTGGGAATGCACGAAGTGATAAGAAAGCTGCTACTACCAAATAACCTATACTAAGACAATCAGGGCATGCCCAAGCACAGTGATTAGTCAGAAATGGGCATGTGACTTCAGTTGGTCCAATGAGAGTGATTCTTAGAATTTAGACAGGAATGCTTCCACAAAGACAGTCACTCTTTCCTGCTGGGATTGAATGAACAGTGGTTGGGAGTTGCTGACTGCTGTCTTGGGAACCCCAGGGGAGCCTCTTTAAGATGCAGTGAGCACTGCAGAAGTAAGAGTGGAAAGAAAGAAACAGTCTATAGGACATTTTTCAGTCACTCTATAGAGCTCTGCTTGATGCTGGCCCAGCCCCGTGTGAATCAGGTTTTCATTCACTGTGATTAAAATGCACCAAATAACAGATTTTTTCCTTCTTTCCTCCCTCCTTTCCTTCTTTCCTTCCTTCCTTCCTTCCTTCCTTCCTTCCTTCCTTCCTTCCTTCCTTCCTTCCTTCCTTCCTTCCTTCCTTCTTTCCTTAACATTGTGTTTTCCTGATATCAAACGTTGTGTCTTTTTTTAAAAAAATGACCAATTCTTTGATTCTCCAATATCAAGTGGATGCCCTGCACTTTGGTTTAATTCTGAAACTAGCTATCTGGAGCTAGCGCAGACCTCATACATGGAGGGTTCAGTCCCACAAGGTTGCCCCCACTTTGGGCACTAGCTGCAAATGGTATCCCCAGGCTCCCTGCACTTCTGCTTGGCTGAATGCAAATTCAGGGGTACCCACAGCAATCCCATTTATGTTCAATAATTTTCTAGGACTCACCAGTTTATAATTACATAAAGCATACAACTCAGGAACAGCTCAATGGAAGAGATGCATAGTATTTAGAGGTGGGGAGCGGGGCACAGAGTCTCCATGCCCTCCCTGGGCATGCCACCTTCTTAGTACATCAATGTGTTCACCAATCTGGAAACTCCCTGAACTCCATCATTTAGAGGTTTTAATGGAAGTCTTATTACATAGGCATGATTAATGAAATCATTTAACATTGGTGACTGATTTCAATCTCTAGCCCCTCTCCCTTCTCCCCTCTCCTCTCTCTGGAGGTGGGACAGAAAGTTCTAACCCTGTAACCACTTAGTCAGTTTTCCTGGTGACTATCCCCATCCAAAGCTATCCAGGGGTTCCCCCCATTAGTCATCTCATTAGCACTCAAAAGACAATAAATTCCAAGGGTTCTAGGAGCTCTGTGCCAGGAACCAGGGGCAAAAGCCACATATTTATTTTTTATTATACCACAATTATATTTATTTTCTCTGGTAATATGTTATACTCAGCCTTGGAAGACAGTAATCTATGCCTTCAAGAAACTCATTGGGTGAGGAGAGAGGGGTGGGGGTAGGGAACTGTGTACAGATACAATACATGGAGCTTAAAGTAGTGAGCTATAAATAGTCTCTGTCAGAATATTATGTAACCTAGAAAGTTTTAGTCATCTCCAACAGTGACTAGACTAAGACAGAAAAGACATTATTCCTGGTCTAGGTCACACTTTGTATCCTTTTCCTCAAATGATCCTCAAAGTGTCATTAATTAATAATAAATTAATCATAGCAAATCAATCCAACAAATGATTCTTCCCTTGACATTGCAATGGTTTCTTTTCAATGCCAAACTCATCACGCTATATAATCTACAGATTTTGAGACAGGACCAAATTATATTTTCCCAGTGCATCTAGAGATTTATTTACAGGTATATTATTATCTTTTTTTAAAATGAGAAAGTCCTAGTTTTCCCTTCATGCTTCTCTTTTAATAGAGTATCCTTTTACGGGAGTATGCAGCCTTCTGACTTCCAGGAAATGGACAGCTCCATCATCCTAAAATGGTTCTCTAGCTCAACTTTGCCAATAACCCCTTTGATATATGGGATTCCTGAAGATGCCCATCCCCAACTCACAGGACTGAGGGGACTTACATGCCAACCTAAGAAGCACTCAAATGCCAGGAAGTGTGTCAGCTGGGTTGCTGACCAGAAATCCAGAAGACAAAAGAGGACGGAATAACATAATTTAATAACGATAATGACCAACAATGTATGGCTTAGTGAAAGGAATCTTAAGAGTCAGATGGATACAAGTTCACTTACTGACTATGTCCACGTGGCCCAAGTAGCATGCATTTTGGAGCCTCAGTGCCTTTTCCTACAAAATAGGAGTAATTAATTCCTCTTTGCCAAGATGTACACCATAAATGGGCTACAGTAATAATGTCTGTATGGTGCGTGGCCCATGGTTGGTGCTTGATAAATGATTGCCATATTTATTTGTAATAGATACCACATTATCCTGTATTTGGTCGTTGTCTTGAAAAATTTCAAAACATGATACATGTTTAACAATCCTAGATTATCTGAGTGCTAGGCCTGTGCTTGTCTGAGTACGTACTATGTGCAAAACCCCTCAAGGCTCCTAAGTCATGCTAAGATGTAGCTCCTCACCTCATTGAGTTCACAGGCTGGGCCATGAAAAATTTAAATCAGAATAAAAAATGAAAATGCTAGTTCAACACAGCAATAGAAAAAGTTTTAAAATAAAACGGAAGATAAATTAACAAACATTAAACCAACTGTTACATAACTAAGAGGAAAGAGGAGTTGCAAGTCAAAATACTTCAGGCAATTTTAGTTTCCATCCCAATTTAGAACTTATAGAATTCTCCCATTTTTTAAGGTGGCAAAAGAGCTATTTGGATTTATTGACACCATGTTCCCTAATAACAGATTTTTCTGTTTCAAAAGTTCTATCAACACTCTGAAGTTGTATCTCAAAGATGTAAAATCAAGGGGAAAATGCTCCACAAAAAACAAACCTCAGATGTCCTAGAACAACCCTTCTTTTCTAAATTTGGTTCTTATTTTCAATTCCAAAAACAACACACAAGGCCTTAGAAGGCACAGACCACCTCATGTTTATGCATGTGGCCCTGGAGAAGCAAGGATGCTGGTGATGAGGACTGTGCTGAAGGGAATGTCCACCCAAAGTTACGTACTGATGAACCGGTTCACCCCGCCCCCGCCTCTCCTCAAACCTGAAGAAACCTCTAACCTGCATCAATTTACAATGGAGCACTTGACACGACTTTATTGGTATATCTTTCTTATGCATTTGACCAATCAAAATGATAATTTAGACAAACTGGGGATGGCAGAGTGCATTATCCAGCAATATCTCATTATTATGCAAAAAATCAGATATTCACAGCAACTGTCTCATCTATTTATTGTTTGGTTACCCATCTGGAAATTTTAATACTTTCTTCAGGGGCAGGGACTGGCAATAAAAAATAGATCTATATATCAAACCTTTAACTTCCAGCCATCATTGTATGCCATAATACAGATGGAGTAGCTATCAGTAAGCTTTACTGTGTTGGTTTATTTCCTTCAACAGAGAATGTGGATTTAAATGGGATAAAGTAACAAAGTTGACTTAAGGCTGAAGGGCCCCTTGGAACCTTCCAGTTACTTTACAAGCAGAGATTCCTGGCTGTAGTCTACCTACCAGGGAAATGATGCCTAGAGCTGCTAATAGCTGCCTGCACAATCAGAACAGTGGAGAAAGGAACAGGAGCTGTTTACAGTGAGGGATGAGGCCACTGCATCTCAGAAAGGCCATGCCCCATTGTCCTTGGTATGGCAGTATTTCTGTGGGCTACAATCCCCTTCTCACAAAAGCAAAGCTTGTTGTATGTCAGTACTGTTCTAGTTACTTTACAATAAATAGCATATTTAATCTTCATCATAATCCAGTGAGGTATGCACTGGTATTATCCATATTTTATAGGTGGGGGACTGAGACACAGAGTGGTGACATAATTTTCCCAGCTAGTAAGCAGTGAAAGCAGGATTAAAATGCAGGCAGCCTGTGCCAAAACGAGGAGACAAATAAACATGGCCCAAATGAAAGAACAGAACAAAACTCTAGGAAAAGAACTAAACAAAATGGAGACAAGCAATCTATCAGATGCAGAGTTCAAAACACTGGTTATAAGGATGCTCAATGAATTTAGAACTTCAACAGCATAAAAATGGGCATGGAATCCATAAAAAGGAAATGAAGGATACACTAATTAAAATAAAGAACAATTTATAGGGAATCAACAGTAGAGTGGTTGAAGCTGAGAATCAAATCAGTGATTTGAATATAAGGGGGAAAAAAGCAACCAATCAGAACAGCAAGAAGAAAAAAGAATCCAAAAAAATGAGGATAGTGTAAAGAGCCTCAAGGGACAGCGTCAAGCATCCTAATATTTGCATCATGGAGGTGGGTGTGGGAAGGAGAAGAGAGAGAGCAAGAAATTGGAAACCTACTTGAAAAACTAATGACAGAAAATTTTCATATATTGGGGAAGGAAATGGACATATAAGACCAGGAAGTGCAGAGAGTCCCAAAGAAAATGAACCCAAGGAGGCCCACCCCAAAACACATCATAATTAAAAGGCCAAAGGTTAAAGATAAAGAGAGAATCTTAAAAGCAGCAAGAGAAAGGCAGTTAGTTACCTACAAGGGAGCCCCCATAGACTATCAGCTGATTTCTCAAAAGAAACTTTGCAGGCTAGAAGGGACTGGCAAGAAATATTCAAAGTGATGGAAAGCCAGGACCTACAACCAAGATTACTCTACCCAGCAAATCTATCGTTTAGAATTAAAGGACAGATAAAGTGCTTCTCAGACAAGAAAAAGCTAAAGGAGTACATCACCACCAAACCAGCATTATATTAAATGTTAAAGGATCTTCTTTAAGAAGAAGAAGAAGAAGAGAAAAACATATGAACAATAAAGTGGTAACAAATACATATCTATGAACAGTTGAATCTAAACAACAAAACAAACAAGCAGAACACAAACAGAATCACAGATACAGAGAACTTTTTGATGGTTGCCAGATGGGAGGGTGCATGGGGAATGGGCAAGAAAGGTGAGGGGACTAAGAAGCATAGATTGGTAGTTATAGAATAGTCATGGGGATATAAAGTACAGCATAAGGAACAGATTAGCCAAAGAACATATATGCATGATCCATGGACATGGACAATGGGATGTGGATTGTCTGAGGGAGTGAGGGGTTTGATGGGCGGGGGGGCAAAGGGGAGGGAAATTAGGACAACTGTAACGGCATAATCAATAAAATCTAATTTTAAAAAATGCAGGCAGCCTGGCTCCACTGTTTGTGCTCAGAACCACTCCACCGTGCACGCCAGTTGTACAGATGTGTTGTGGCTCTTCCCTTCTGCTCTTCACGTCTGTGCCTCAACAGTAAACTGGGGAACTAACTGTGGTCTGCTTGCAAGAGAATCATCCGAATTATTTGTTTAAAGTTCAGAGCCTTAGACCCAGGCAACTATGTAGTGAGTTACATCACATTGTGTCAAAGTGTGAGGACCATCAGAACAGATTTTCTGGACGAGGATTCAGAAAACAATCTGGATTTGGGTCCCAACTCTACTGTTTTGTGAGCTTTATAACTGAAGAAACCACCTGAGCTTTCTGGGCCTAGGTTTCCTCACCTGTAAAAATGAAGCAAAACTATCTGCTCTACACACAGTTGTTTAGAAGAGAGAGAGCTGAGATAAGGCCTGTGAAGAAAATCAGCAACGTGAAAAGTATTTCCAGATACGAGTTATTATTATTAGTGGTCTTTCATCATTTCATGTGTGCAAGACTTTTCTCCCTGCTAAAATCACAGCCTTTTTGAGGAGATAAGCACTGTGCCTAACACCTCTTTTCTACCCCACAGTATTGCCATGCCAAGGCGGTTGCAGCTCCCCAGTAAACGCTGTCTTAGTTCAATACATTTAAGAAATAGGTAAGCAGGTTTACAGAATCAGCACCATCTGTTGTTTGCAATTCTAGTGACCGACATTTCTGCACCGTGTCCCCAGAATCCTTAAACTATTGTTATGTACATTGTCACACTTGATTCACATACATCTTGTGGTAGAGGGTAGTTTATGGTGATAGCTGCATTTTACTGGAAAAGCTGAAACTCAGCATACATGATTTACCCAAAGTCACCCAGTTAGTAATCAAATGACAGTGTTCACAGTTTCCTGCAACACCAATTCAGCACTTTCAAATGACTTGTAGTTGGATGAACTCGACCAGCAAAGATGAAAACTGCCAACTTTTAGAACAGGAAGAACCACGATCAATGAGCAATATTATCAGGAGAACAAAGGCAATGGCGGTGGTGAGGGGATAGGGTTGTATTTGCATACGGAACACCCTCATAAGACACAGGCAGGAAACTGGGCAGGGAGACTATCTGGGAAGCTGCAAAATGCTTCTTCTGCTGATTTATGAATTAGAATAGCGTTTATTTTTCTGCCATTTAAAAACCAATACAACTCTGGAAAAACCAAGATTCTATAAAAATAGCAAGAGGAATCCAAACAGTTCACTTTTAAAAATGCTGTTACTTTTGCAGTCACACAGCTGCCAGGCAAAGAAAGAGGACATGGGGCTTTATTGAGGCTTCAACATCTTCCATTTTGGGGGGGCATTCTTGTGGGGCTCAGTTAGGCTGCCTTTGCTGTTAAATAATTTACCAAAGGCAATCATGAAGAAGTTTTATTTGCTGGACCTGGTCGAAATGCTTTTAATATTCTAATACTCTTAAGTTTTCTAGTAATAAAGTCTCTTTGGGTAATGCAATACATTGAGACTTATTTGGGAATGCTCATCAATACAATAATGCCTGTTACTTTTCACTTTGTTCAATGGATTGGGAATATCTTTGTAAAATCGATAGTTAATATGGAGCCTGTCACAGCCACCAGAGTGATCCTTTTTTTTTATTTTATTTTATTTTATTTTATTTTTTCTTTTTATCATGATGTGTGTTGGGGCCTAGGTTTCACCTCCCCACACCAAATGGGCGGTGAGCTGAGGCCCCCCATGGCTCTGGGTGCCGAATCTCACCCACGGTCACGGACAGAGCCGCAGGTGATTTTCAGTCAACGCTGACAGAGTGACCCTTTTAAAATGCAAGTCAGATCATGTCACTCTTTTATTCAAAACTCTCTAAAGGGTTTTTGTCAGAATAAAAAATCTGGTTATAAAATGTGTATGGAAATGTGTAAGATCTAGAATGGACAAAACAGTTTTAAAAGAGAATAACTGAGTTGGAAGACTCATACTATCTGATTTCAAGACCTACCATTAGGCAACATTAAGACTTTGTGGTGTTGGCAAAAAAGGTACAGACCAGAAATAGAGCCACAAATATATGTGGTCAATTGATTTTCAACACAGGTGCCCATGTAATTCAATGGATAAAGAATAGTTTTTCCACAAATCATGCTAAAACAAATGAACAATTACATGGGGAAAAAAATCTCAACCTGTACCTTACACCATTCAGAAATGACTCAAATTGGATCACAGACCTAAATGTAAGGCCTAAAAGTATAAAGCCTTTAGGAGAAAATCTTTGTGACGTTGGGTTAGATAAGGATTTCTTAAAGGGGACATAATTGTACAAATCATAAAAGAAAAAATGATACACTGGGCTTGGACAATGAAAAGACAAGTTACAAGACATACATTTGATAAAGGACCCATATCAAATATACATAATGACATTTTCAATTCAATAATAAGAATACTTAAAAAAAAACCCAAAGATTTGAACAGACAGCCACCAAATACGAGATTGGATGGCAAGTAAGCTCTTGAAAAGCTATGTGCTCAAAAGCATCACTCCCTAGGAAAATGCAAGTATAAAACCACCTGTCAGAGCAACTAAATTCAAACCCCAACCATAGCAGGTGTTAATGAGGGTGCAGGATTACTGGAACTCTCGTATATTGTTGATGGGAATACAAAATGGACATTCACCTTGGAAAACAGTTTGGTAATATTCTATAAAGTCAAACATACACTTCCCCTGTGACCTAGCACTTCCACTCCTATGGTAATAAAAAGAGAAATAAAAACTCTACACAGCCTTATACATGAGTACTTGTAGCAGCTTTATTTATAATGATCCCAAACTGGAAACGACCCAAACATTTTTCAACTGGTAAACAGATAAATAAACGAGCACATCAATACAATGGAGCACTCGACAGTAAAGAGAATGAACTCCTGATGTACGTAACAACTTGGATGAGTCTCAAGAGCACTATTCTTAAAGAAGCCAGATACAAAGGTTGCATGCTGTACAATTGCACTTACATGGATTTCTGGAAAAAGTGAGCACACAGGAATTGGAATTAGATCAGTGGTTGCCAAGGGCTGGCAGTAGAGACAAGATTGACTCCAAAGGGAGGTGAGGGAACTTTTTGGGGGTGTTGAATCTGTTCTATATCTTGATTACAGTTTTGTTTACTCAGCTACATACATTTGTTAAGTCGTTAAAATGTCTGCTTAAAGTCAGTAAATTTTACTCTATGTAAATTATACACCATTAAACTGACAAAACACAAACAAAAAAGAACCCA
Source organism: Macrotus californicus (assembly GCA_007922815.1). NCBI lineage: Eukaryota > Metazoa > Chordata > Mammalia > Chiroptera > Phyllostomidae > Macrotus > Macrotus californicus. Next base: position 8,809 of record VMDR010003678.1, read on the forward strand.
CACACAACAATTCCAACACACACACACAAAACCAACTTTCCCAATGACTCCCATTTCTCTCAGAATAAATGACTGTAAGTCTGCACACCCTCCAAGGTTTGACCCCGTGTCCACCCACTCAAACACATCAACAGATCTCCCACTCTCTCCCCTGCTGTCTCCACCCCAGCTACACTAGCCTCCTGGCTCTGAGGCTTTCTGCGTGCACACCAGGCGTGTGCCCTCTCCAAGGCATTGCACCAACTCCCTCTACCTCCTATAAATCTATGGTTAAATGTCACCATCTCAGAGAGGCTTAATCTCTCGATGACTGTTCTTTGGATGGGCCTCAGTCTCCTCATCTGTAAATGGAGGAAGCTGAGTCAAAAGATCTTTCTGAGAGCTTTCTAGACTAACATTCTACAGTTCTGACACGCAGCCGTTAGGATGCAAAACTCCCTGTAGATAATAATGGAATTCATATAAGAAGGCATTAAATGATAAATGGCAGGTAAGTGGAATTGAGTCCTGGAGTGTTCTGAGGGGGAAGCACCACTTCCTTGCAGCTGTCATAATTGAAAGAAGCTTCATAGAGGAATTGACTTCTGAAAATGGGTAGGATCTCCTTACATGAAAACAATTAACTGGACAATTGAAAATGTTGTCCTAGCTACTTTTTCGAGTAAAATTCTGACTTCTCCTTAGTTTGTACAGTTTAAACACATTGCCCTGCTTTGAAAGCATTCAAGAAAACTGTCATACCACCAATGATTCAGAATCCTTCCTGCATGTCCACAGTGCCGTTTTCTTACTCGCTGGCCTGCTGGGGTTATTGGCAATTAATTGGCCAAGGGTCCATTGTGTTGGTGCTGTGCTAGATATCAGGAAAACTGACAAGACGTCTTCCTTGTTGTAATTTGTCTGTTCACACATTTTATACTAGGGTCTTATCTTCTGGAGGGCAGGGTTTGAGTCTCCCTCAGCTTTGGATCTATAATGAAGCATAGTAAGCTCAAAGAATGAATGTTCCTCAGAATTTTGAGCATACTGCTGTGTTAATGTGCACACCAGGGAAGAACAATTAGCAAGGTCATTAATCATGACTCTATTTAATTGTAAAAACTAATTGCCTGTTAAGATAAGGCAAGCCTTATTTCCTTAATCAGAGGGGTTACAACCTGACCATGTTGGGGAAATTTGAGATGCTGATGTGAAAGACAAAATGGATGAAGTTCAAGCACAAAGCTGAAACCCCAAGGTCTTCTCATTACTCTTGTTTACTTGTCTTTAATCAAAGTAAAATATTTTACCTAGGTGAGCTTTATAAGGGAAGTACAAACAGAATGCTAGGCTGTGGTGTGGATCACTGTCTTTCTACAACAGATGCTCACTCTTCTTAAGGACTGAATGTTTGTATCCTCCCTAAATTCTAATGTTAAAGCCATAACCCCCATTGTGTCTGTACTGGGAGATGGAGCCTCTAAAGAAGTAATTAAAGTTAAATGAGGCCATTAAAGAGTGGGGACCTGACCCCACAGAATTAGTGTCCTTACAAGAAGAGACATCAGAGAGTTTGCTTTCTCTTTCTCTACACACATGCCCCAAAGAAAGGCCAAGTGAGCTCACAACCAGAAGGTGGCTGTCTCCAGGCCAGGAAAAGAGGTCTCACTGGAAATGGAATGGGCTAGCACCTTGATCATGGACTTCTAGTCTCCAGAACTGTGAGAAAATAAATATTGTTTAAGCCTGTGGTGTTTGCTACAGCAGCCTGAGCCGACTAAGACAATTTTCTCAACACTACAGTGATCTTGGTTACAGATAAGCCTAATCTTAAATGCTCTGCTGTATTGACTCAGAATCTCCTCTGCCCCATGATATTAACGGCCCCAGGCTTTCCAGAAATCTCTCATTCCCAAACTGACCTTCTTTCTCTCTTAACACTTTTCTTGCTACGTTTCTTTCTTTTTTTAAAAAAAAGATTTTATTTATTTTTAGACAGAGGGGAAGGGAAGGAGAAAGAGAAGGAGAGAAACACAATGTGTGGTTGCCTCTTGCATGTCCCTCACCGAGGACCTGGCCCACAACCCAGGCATGTGCCCTGACTGGGAATTGAACTGGTGACCCCTTGATTTGCAGGCTGGCACTCAACCACTGAGCCATGCCAGCCAGGACACCTGCTATGTTTCAACTAGTGTGTGAAAATGAGAATTTTTTTCTTTTTCCTCTATATTTTCTAGTTGGCAGTGACTTTCATATTTCATAGCCAGCCTTCATTTAGACTTGAAGATCACATCTTCTAGTAATTTTGGATGATGGAAAATTTTAGAACAACCCAGCAAAGAGTGCTGGCATTACCTGTGTATATGTGTGTTTCTAAGGAGAGCTGGAACCAGCAGAGAGCATTCAAAAGTCCACATGAAAAACATTACTTAGTATTTTCAGTCTTTGGGAATACTTATGGATATTTTTATAGAAGACTTTTTGGCACTATTATACAATGAATCCAAATTCCTCAATTCATTGCATCAAATGCCACACGGCCAACTCTAATCCTTGCATTCATTCAGTATCGCTAAGGAAGTTATGAAGCTAACATCACCCATCCCCTCAATCCCAGAATGCCCAAGCATTTCTGTTCTAGATGCTTGCCTTGTGTCACAATATAAATGTCATGTGGAGCCCAAGTGCTCTGAGGAACTGGGAATGCTCCCTCTAGTCTATTTGAAAGGCTTATTTTTCCGTTATTAAAGCAATGGTTTTTTACACTATGTTCCTCTCTTACTTTGGGGGACAAGGTGATATAGTATGGTAAAAAGACATGAGTGTTGGAGTGAGTTAGATTTTCAACTTTGTGTCTGTCTTTTCTTTCTAGGGTCAGCTTTCTTACTTGCAAAATGGAGATAGTAATACCTAGGTTTGCTGTGCTGTTAGCAATGGCTGCATTAAGATGCATCTCTGGATATTTTGGGGTAGTGCTTAGTCCGAGTACAGTCAGAAAAGCAGAACCACTGTGAGAGATATAGGATACAGCATTAACTATAGGGATTAGACTGCATGCAAACATGGGAGCAAGTGGCAACATCTGTGCAAGGCCGTGACCCCTATGTCTGGTGTTGGGTCGGAATTTGGTACACTCAGCTGGGTTGGCAATTGGAAGAGAAGGTTTAACAGTGAAGTGCAGGAGAACAAGGACCCACCGGAACCTAGGAAGATGTACTTGAAGCTGCTACTGTCTCTCCAAGGCCTCCATCTTCACGGAGGTGGATGACTGGCAGGAAAAAGCTGGTGTGGTTTGCCACAGAGCTGCACACAGACCTAGTCCAAGTCGTGCAAAAGCTGAAGGAAGAAAAGTCCTGGAGCCACAGGAGCTGGGGGCCCAGACACAAGCCACACCTACAAGGTGAGCTGGCCAATCAGGGACATCCTAAAGGTTCTACAGTGCCTGCTACCCTAAACCAACCTTCACAGCCTAAAGCTAAAGGTGGATACAACTTTACTTATGCCTGCCAATTCTCATGCAGATTTCTGTTGTGGCTAATCCTAACCTGGAACCTTACAAGAAAAGGAATCCTGGGAACACTAGTTTTAGTTTAGCTAAATTTACACAGTATAAAGACACTATAACAAGAATTTCCATAATGTTTTAGAGAAGTGGAAACGGATTTGTTATAAGAAGCACTACGGTTAGAGCTGTGTATTTTTGGGAGAGAGGGGTAGGGACAGCGAGCAACATAAATATGCTTGTCTTCACTAGTTTGTAAATAGTAAATAGCTTATTCTAAACAGGCATCTTTGTCATCTTCCTAATGCCCCTGAGGTGCTGATAGAAAATAAAAAACTTGAACCTGTAGGAACCAATTGATATTGTTTCTGAACAAACCAGCTAGATAAAGAATCTTCCAGAAAATCTCCTGAACAGAACCTATTCCTGTCTGGATATAACATGGATTATAGCATACAAACTCAGTTTCATGTAATGAAAAGTATGGACTGTACAGCAAATTTCAACCATGTGTTACACCTGGTCACACAAATCTTAGATGGATATCAGGGAAACATTACTAACACATAACCATATTTAAACCCTGTATTTATTAATTACTACACTTATATTTATGTTTTTCTTGATGGGAAATGCTCAATGTAAAATACGCAATGTATAAGTTATTCCATCATATGATAATCAGTTATGGAAAATATTATTGGAAATCAAATAGATTTATTCATGTGGAAAGACGTGCATAAAGGAAAACCAGTAAAAACATATTTATAAATATACTAGCATGCCATCTCTCCTGTCTTGTCAATACATTTTATAATGTCGCTTCCAAAACTTTTCAACACACTTAAATTAATTTAATTTTTTGAAGGAGCCATACATGTAAATATTATGTTAAATAAAATATACAATAGAATTTCTTCATATGCCACCCCCATCAGCTGAGGTTCCTTTTGCTACTCCAAAATAGATAACCAGCATTATTAGTTTCTCATATAACCGTACCACACACTCTGATGCACATACAAGCAAATACACGGGTACCCGCCTCATCCACAACCATTTTATGCAAATGTTACAAGTTTATACAGTTGTTTTCCAACTGACTTTATTTTTTTGCTTGATCTATCCTGAAGTTCTTTCCGTATCAGTACATGCAGACTATCCCCCATCCTTTCATTTAGCTGCTTAGCATTCTATTGTATGTAACAGAAGAGTAATTTACACTTCCAAATTTAATCTTCCATTTTCAACTCTCTGGAGCTTGATTTTGGCTTCTCCCATGATACCTTCTGGAAATAACTGCCATTCAGCAGGTAGCAATTTTTCCTCTCTCCGTATAAAGAGAGGCCATGCAAATGACACTGTCCCCAGGATTTGAGCAGTGCTGGTATTTTCTTCGTGGTGTGGAGCCGGTGTGGAGACACGTGTTCTCGTCAGCAGGCTGCCTCCTTTCCCCTCAGCCAAGCTCTGGATGTCGGTTAGCATGACCCACGTGCCCTACTTTGTTCACAGAGGTTGAACTTTCAGCCTGTGTGGCACTGTGCCCAGCTGTAAACTGGAGAGCTGGGGCCACCAACACAAATGCTCCATTTGCCCGGGAGCCTCTTCCAAGGTGACGCACCCCTCATGGTCATAATGCAGTCCTGAATCCATATGCTTGGTTAGTTCTTCCTAATTACCTCCTTTGATGTTGAAAGACAGACCAAGAAAAAGACCAAAAGGGGTGTGGCCCTTGTAGTTGCCAAACAGGCAGGTTTTTGTATCTCTGCTGCTGAGGAGATGCACTAGGGCCAGAGGGTGTGTCACAGCATAATGCTCCCTGGAGGACAGCAGAAGACACTCTGTATGTGGAAAGCCTGGGGCAGAAAACCACACCCAGGGAAGCCAGGAGAGACACAAAGGGATCAAAGCTGAGTCCTGAAGTTCCTACAGGGGAGTGGGCGGCTCCAGGCAGCTGTTACCTCTGTGGCCTGAGTGTACCCTCCTGGGGGCCAGGGCCTTTCCTCCAGTGCTCTTGCTCTTTGGGATGCACCCTCTTCTCTCCGGCACACTGGAGAGCAAGCAGACACTCACCCTCTCTGTTGGGAATCCTCTCTGAGGACTCCAGAGGCTCAGAAAGGACGAACGCTTTCCTTTCAACTATTGATAAAGTGATGACAAATTCATCCCAGGCTTTTTGAGTGGGTCATCCGCAACAGTAATTTGGTTTATAAACTGAAATAAATGTGTGTGTTCTGCAGCGTCACATGCCCATGTAATTATAGTGATATGAAACTTACATTCAATATTCTACCAGCTTTGCAAGAATCCTAGCTTTACTTTTTTTTAAAGATTTTATTTATTTATTTCTAGAGAGAGGGTAAGGGAGGGAGAAAGACGGGGAAAGAAACATCAATGTGTGGTTGCCTTTTGCATGCCCCAACTGGGGACCTGGCCCGCAACTCAGGCATGTGCCCTGACTGGGAATCGAACCGGTGACCCTTTGGTTCCCAGGCTGGCACTCAATCCACTGAGTCACACCGGCCAGGGCAGAATCCTGGGTTTATTTTGATAATTTCACAATAAAGTCCTCTTGCTTGGGGGTCCAAGATGTACTTACTTTACTCATACTAATTATAATACTAGCTAACACTTACTGATTACTTACGAGAGGCCTACCACTTGGCTAAGTACTTTACACACACTATCTCATTTCATCACCGTGAGCAACCCTGTTAAGTAGTTCGTATCATTACCCAAGTTTTACAGGTGGGGAAGCTGTTAGAGAGGCTGACTTGCTCCAAGCCACACAGCACATCGCAATGGGAACTGGGTTGTCTGACTCCAGAGTCACCAATGTCATCATAAAAAAATCACTCTGGACCCAGGTTTTTGTTGTGGAGTGTTTAGCAAGCTGTGGGGCTTTCCAAATTTGCTGAGAGGGTCAGGGAAGAGAAAACTCTCCCTTAGGATTTAGCCATCTACCAATTATAGAACTCTGCCTTTAAATGACACTTTACCCATGCATTTCAGCCATCCTCTCTTTCTTCTGCTTCTTTGGTCTGAGGTGGAAAATGGAAGTGAAAAAGCACATTGGAATATCTCTATTTCAAAGGTATGTTTGCACTGCACTCACAGTTCTTCAGGCTGTCCATGAGGAAGTCCTGGTTTTCTGCTCTGTGCTTAGCTCACCCAGCGAGAGGAACACGGCCTGCTGTATTACAGTGGTTTGTCTGCGACTCTCTTTTTCTTGTGAGCTATTGGAGAGCAGGAAAAGTGACACTTGTCTTTGTATCCACTGCATGTGGCACATAGCTATGGCTCAGTAAATAATTGAGGGGTATTGACCATACCAGCATCAGGGTAGTGTTGAGATAAATCTGCTAGCCTCCTCCCCTGTCATTGCATATGCAAATGAAGTTCCCAAGAGGCTCAGACCACCCTGCCAAGTTCTCTCAAATGCCTTTCTAGGATTTGTTGCTCTGATTGAGAGGTAGGATTCTTTTGTGAGGCTTGGGATGGCCGAACCGTACCAGGGCTCCTTAAGGGGCTCAGAATAAGGGATTTGGTGTTCTAAAGGAACTCCATCAATGGTAAAATATGGAATTTGAGACCATTATGGTTTTCAATTTTCCAATTTCTCCTTTATTATAGCTATAAGGTAGAGGTCAGGAAAGAGGGGGAGTTTCATTTCTCAAAGTATGATATGACATTAAGAGCTGAGCTTTACTAATAAAAAATACCCTATACAGTCATACCTCAGAGATTGTGTGAGTTTGGTTCCAGACCGCTACAAAAAATGTGAGTTGTAATCATTTTGCTGGTGGAGGGTCTTGCCTTCAGTTTGTAAAAAAAATGCAACTGTGAAGTGCAATAAAGCAAAGCACACTAAAATAAGGTATGCCTGTATCCTTTATCTTTCTCATTAAAATGAAGTCAGTGTACCCTACAGGCCAGTTGCTTTTGTACAAATTTCACTTTAAATTGGGGCTTGCTGAAAAATGTACAGGGGTGTTGGAGTAATTCTGAAGTTAGAATTTCAGGCATATCCCATTGTTTTCCAGAGTGAGTAACTTTTCTTTGATCATTTCAAAAGTATCACTCTCAATCATCTTGTCAGAAATTGCAGTGATTTACACACTGTTTCCCTACGTTACCAGCAAAGCCCTCCAAGAACCTATCTATTAAGAGAATTCCTACAAGAGAATAATCTGAGAGTCAATGGGAGAATCACCTTACGCTACTACCCCCTTCCCATTACTGGACAGCTGATGTTCAGCCTGACAAACTCTCACACACAGGCTTCAAGGCCCAATTTAAATTGCACCTCTTCTGAGGGGCCTTTCCTGACTCCACAGACAGAGCTGGAGGAGCCCTCCCTTGTGTTTCCAGAATAGTCTGTATGTTCACCTACTGCAGCACTTACCACATTACATTGTGACCTGCTCGTCTCTCCTGGGGGACTCTGAACTCTCTAGATATTTTTATTGTTTTTTTATTTTTTGATTTAAAATGTACCACATGCTTATGATGGGAGAAGGAGAAGGGGAAAGGTATAGAATAATAAGTACCTTTCCTTCCCAAATCAGATTTCTAGTTCATCCCAGAAACAAAGCATTCAACAGTATTTTTTGTGCATCTTCCTGAATTTGTTTATATATAGTTGTAATACAAATAAATAACATAATAATTAATAAATAATACAAGCATAAACTCCGTGTTTCTCACACTCACAACTATAAACCTATTTTGGCCACACCCTGTGTTTTGAAATCAGGAAGTGTGATATATAATATACACACACTCACACACATATACACGAATGCCTCTTTTTCTTTAAAAAAACACAAATAGGGCATTTTTCAATCACCATGATATTCTGGCACCAGGCATAGTGCTAGGAATGCTCAACAGCACATGCTCAATATGTGTTGACTGAATGGGGGATTATCAAGTTTCCTGGCATCTGGATAGTCCTTTGGTTTTTTGATTTTCTCCCCTCCTCCTCTTGGAACACTCCTCCCACCCTCATATATTAGGGAGGTAAAACTCCAAAGCTGTCCATTTCACTCCCTAAAAGCAGGAGCTGAGTGAAGCCAAGAGAAGATTAATATTCATGGCTAAAATATACATGGGTTTCAATTTTCTCTATTGCTCCATCCACAAATGGTTCCAGATAATAGAGAACCAATTGTATCTTTGAGAACTAGGCTCATGATCTAGATTATTTACCATAAACTCTAATACAAAGATCACCAAGTAAAGAGCACCCTGTCTTTATAGCACATATTACTAAGAGCACTGTTAATGTGGTTTCTATGGTTCGTATTTGAAGGACTGCAGTGCTATGCTGGCTGATTCTGCCATTCTAATTTTTTGCTTTCTTTTGCCTTTTCCCCCACCTTAGTAGCTGTAGCAGAATCCCAACTTTTCAGCAAGGCATCTAATTTCTTAACCTCAAAGCAGAAAAGAAACATTTTTCAAATTTTCCTGATAGTCCAGGATGGGGGGTGGGGGGGGGGAGTTGCTGAATGTATATACTTAGATGAATTAAACTCAGACCTTCTTCGGTTGGACATGTGAGCTGCCCAGACAAAGATGAAGGTTAACGTAATTTAAGGATGAAATATAGACCATCCTGTGCAAAACCACTGTGTTGCAGTTTAATTAAAAGAATTCATTAAAGTGGTGCCCCATCCAGGGTAATTAGTATGTGTAATTTATGTGTTGCCTAATACACAAGGGCAGTAGCCTGAATAATAAACCCAAGTTAACCTTAAGTGGAAGAGATTGAATGGTCAGATGTTTATTTAGCTCAGGTTTGCTCACTAGTTAAGGTTAAAGAGGTGAAATTCAGTTAATTAATTAATTTCTCAGATTTTCTTCATCAGAGTCCTGCCTACTCAATTGGGTAAAAGTTTCGGCAAAGGCAGATAGCCCTGTGTTCATTCACCAGCTATTCTTTGACGTGTCCTCTAGGGAACCAATAACCGCTTGAAGGACCAAATCTAAAGGAACTACAAAGACTCAGAAAATAAGACCAAAATCAAACAAACAAAAAAGTACCCCAAAATACTGTAGGAGCCGATCTGGGGTCCATGTCTACAGAACGAACAAAACCAGGACAGAGTTAAAGAGAGTGTGTCGCTTTCAAAACGTTAGGCTTGACTATGATAAGGGTGTCTGTTTGTTTTTGAATAGTGAGCAATGTGTTTAGGAATTCATATGTGTATTTGAACTTTGTGAATTTTTATTGGCAGGAATGGCAAGTGTCCATGCCTGGCATGTGCATAACATGTCACAAATATGAACCAGTGGTTATACAAGTTTTGTTTGTTTCTTTTGTTAGAAATACTTCATCATGACCCAATTCTGTGATATAATTTCTGTGGAATTAAACTTGAAGAGTTCAAAATTATGCAATTAATTGTATTCAGCTTCAATTATAATGACGTATTAATCAAGTCCTTTGGCAAGACACCTGGCACCTCACCCAGTGGTTGTGATGGGAAGTGGCTAGGCCTGAGGAATGTACTGGTTCCTGTGAGCTAGCTAATTAGGTGAATTGTTGTTGATTGATTGCTTCATTGGTGGCTGCATGTAGGTAGGGGTTCTGAGGTTTAGGAGCTGGGATAAGTCAGGAAAGATCTACATTAATTTATTTTTGGACTGGAAAAACTGTAATAAAATCAACAGACTCTATCAATCACCTGATATTTATTGAACACCAATTATGTGCAAGGAACCAAGCCAGTCTGTGGGCTTCTATATTTAATCTGAGCATAAGACCGACGTGTCTTACCCTCACCCCCCAGGACTAATGGTTTAGTTGGATGTTACAACAAGAGAACAAGTGAATGAATGCAATCATTCGCAGGCAACACTTAGTTTTAGAGTGACTTGAGACTTCCTGGTTTTGAGAGCATTTCTCCTTTGCGAAACTGCCTTTCCTCCATTCCATGTCTTATCAGTGGGTTGCCCACACAGTGGACACATGACCCGAGGTAGGTCAATCAGATCGTCTCTTCTGTAAATTCAGAGTCGAGTGGAGACACATGGAGAACAAGGAGAGTTGGCACTGACTCATCCAGTGACCAACCTCAAGGAGTCGCTGAGATCCCTGGGGCTGTCATGATTCTTTCCCAGAAAGTGATTTTTCAGCTCTTCAATTTTGTGACCTTCACAGTGTCTCAGCAAAATCCTACTTGCTTTTTGTCAGACAGTTAGTTTCCGATAAAGACAATGAATGCTCCCACAGTTGAGAGATGGAAGAGGTTATGGTTGGGGCGGTCTTGGGGAACAGTGTAGAGAGAAAGTGAGGTGCACTGGATTCTGGTCTTGCTTGCTGAATACTTGCTGTCTACACGAAGTACTGCATATACAAAATATGCAATCCCCACTCTACAGAGAGGGAAACTGAGGCTCGGAAAGGCTCTATAAGTTATCTAAAGCTGCACTACTAGGAAGTGGCAAAGTTGAGACTTGAACCGAGGATTTCCTGATTCCAAAGCCTGTGTTCCTTCTTGCAGACCAAGTGGTTTTCCAGCTTGTGGCCTTGGGCAAATTACTTAGCCTCTACTCACATTGGGTTACTTTGTGGTAAAACTTGGATGATAACAGCTGCTGTGTCCCCCCGCAGGGCTGTTGTGAGGATCAAAGGCAAGAATGTCCGTAAAAGTACTTTGAAGCTGTCACACTATCCAAATACTTGAAAAGGCTTCCTATTGTTAGGTGGAACTCCAGCTAGGATGGGCCAGATATGGAGAGGTGACAAGGAAGAGGCTGGTATAGGGGGCTCTGGGGGAGAATTGGGAAAGTCTTGGGAGACAAAGAGTCCCAGGGGAGGTTGGGGGTCCCAGCAGGTGGAAGGCAGCAGAGTTTGATCCAACAACCCAGAACACTTAAGACTGGGGCCTGGGAGCTTGACGTTTCAAATAGATGGTTTAAAGACCCATAAAAGGAAGTGGTACTTTGAGATATGAGTAAAGGAAAGGTCTTATCTTTGAGAGGTTGAGGCATTTTCACATGTATCATCCCATCAAATCTTCACAGGGATCCTGGGAGGTGTATGTCATTCACATTTCACAACTGAGTTTCTGAAGCTCAGCAAACCTGACTAATGTCAGAGTAGAAAGGACAGAAACAGGTTGGTAAACCTAGCTTTACTCGCCACAGAATCTTTGGCCTCCTCCTATTCTCCCTCCCTCCCTTCTCACCTACAGCTTCTTATCTGGAAAGAAAATGTAATTGTGCTACTCTCACTGAATGAATATGCTGTGTGACCTTGAGTTAATCACTTAATCTCTCTGAATTTTAGATTTGCTTATTTGTACAATGATCTGGTTGCACTCTAAAATTCTGAGTTATTTCCCCTGTGGCTGTGTTTAAGAAAAAATCCTTTCGTTTGCATAAATTTTTACCCTTGAAGACCCAGCCCCGGTGCTCCTCAGCTGCATCCTAAACCACAGGTAGTGTTATAAAGCTGATTATGCCCCCTAGACAAAGGAAACTGTGCTTCTCGTAGCTTTTGCAGTAGTCTGAACATAAGCTGTACTTGTGATACATTTTAAGATCATGATTTTACTGACCAAATCTATACCTGAGCAGAGGGTGATTCAACTCTCCCACAAAGGAACAAAAAAGTGCCCTAATCGATCTGATGGTCTGAGGTGATATCTCATTGTGGTTTTAATTTGCATCTCTCTGATGATTAGTTGAGCATCTTTTCATATGTCTATGGGCCATCTGTATGTTCTCTTTGAAGAAGTGTCTATTCAGGCTCTCTGACCATTTTTATTTTATTTTTATTTTTTAAGTATATTTTGTTGTTTATGGTATTACAGTTGTCCCAATTTTTAACCCTTTGCCCCCATCCGCCCAGTTACCCCCTTCTCTCCAGCAATAATCCCCACCCCACCCCCTTGGTTTATGTTCATGGGTTGTGCATGTAAGTCCTTTGGCTTCTCCATTTCCTATACTGTTCTTAACATCCCCCTGTCTATTCTGTACCTACCCAATTATGTTTCTTATTCCCTGTACCTTTTCCTCCATTCTCCCCCTTCCCTCTCCCAGCTGATAACCCTCCACATGGTCTCCATATCTACGATTCTATTCCTGCTCTACTTACTTGCTTAGCTTGTTTTTATTTTTTAGATTCAGTTGCTGATAGTTGTGAGTTTGTTGTCATTTTAATGTTCATAGTTTTGATCATCTTTTTCTTAAATAAATCCCTTTAATATTTCATATAATAAGGGCTTGGTGATGATGAACTCCTTTAACTTGACCTTATCTGGGAAGCACTTTATCTGCCCTTCCATTCTAAATGACAGCTTTGCTTGGTAGGGTAATCTTGGATGTAGGTCCTTGTCTTTCATCACTTTCAATACTTCTTGCCACTCCCTTCTCCACTGCAGTTTCTTTTGAGAAACCAGCCGGTAACCTTATGGAAACTCCTTTGTAGGTAACTTTCTGCCCTTTTCTTGCTGCTTTTAAGATTCTCTCTTTATCTTTAATCTTTGGCATTTTAATTATGATGTGTCTTGGTGTGAACCTCTTTGGATCTAACTTGTTTGGGACTCTCTGTGCTTCCTGGACTTTTATGTCTATTTCCTTTGCCAGACTGGGAAAGTTTTCTTTCATTATTTTTTTCAAATAAGTGTTCAATTTCTTGCTCTTCCTCTTCTCCTTCTGGCATCCCTATGATTAGGATGTTGGAATGTCTAAAGTTGTCCCAGAGGTTCCTAAGACTCTCCTCATTTTTTTTGAATTCTTGTTTCTTCATTTTGTTCTGATTGAATGTTTATTTCTTCCTTATGTTCTGTATCATTGATTTGAATCCCAGCTTCCTTCTCTTCCCTGTTGGTTTTCTGTGGACTTTTCTTTGTTTTCCTTAGTAGAGCCTTCATTTCTTCCCTTATGCTTTTGCCATACTCAGTGAGATCTTTGAGCATTCTGACCACCAGAGTTTTGAACTCTGTGTCTGATAGGTTGGCTATCTCCCTTATATCACTTTTTTTTTTCTCTGGGGTTCTGTTCTGTTCCTTCATTTGGGCCATATTTCCTTGTCTCCTGATTTTGGCAGTTTCCCCGTGTTTGTGTACTAGGTAGAGCTATTTCAATTCCTTTTTAGTGCACGTGTCAAGTCATATGGGGTAGAGCCTTGGGTATTCACCAGTGTGGGGCAACCGTGGCTCCATGTGGTGAGGAGAGGTCGAAGAGAGGACAATACCACTGGTGGCTGACTTCTGGGGATTTGCTTGGCCCTCACTCCATTTCCAGTCACTTCACCCACTTTCCCTATGTGACTGGGCCCCTTTCAGCTGCTGTCCTGGTTGTGGTTCCCAGGGTGGGTGGGTTTGCGTAGGCGGTTTCTTTTGCTGCCCCAACCTCCACTGGGTTTACAGGCAGAAGTTATGTGGCTTTATTTTTCCCCAGCGCTGAATCCCTGGGCTGCACAATCTGTCCTGGGGCTTGGCTCACTCACAAGGTGTCCCCCTGATTTTTATCCACCACGCATGAAATGTGGGGCTGCCCAATCCACTGGCCTCTGCCGCCACTCCACCCCTAGCTCACTGCCACATTGCCGCCTCTCCACCCCCAGCTCACTGCCACATTGCCGCCTCTCCACCCCCAGCTCACTGCCACATTGCCGCCTCTCCACCCCCAGCTCACTGCCACATTGCTGCCTCTCCACTCCCAGCTCACTGCCACATTGCCGCCTCTCCACCCCCAGCTCACTGCCACTACACCAAGTACTCTCTACCCAACTCCCTGTCTGTACTGCTCCTACCTGTTTGGATAAATACAGCTTCTTTGAATCCTTGGTTGTCAGACTTTGGTGTGGTTTTGGGTAATTTTTTGGCAGTTCGGGGTGTTTTTCATTTTTAAGTTCTGTTCCTCTATGGTTGTGCAATGAGGCGAGGCATGTCTGTCTACACCTCCATCTTGACCAGAAGCCTCTCTGCCCATTTTTAAATTGGATTGTCTTTTTGGTGTTGAGTTCTTTATAAATTTTGGATATTAACCCCGTATCAGATGTATCATTGGCAAATATGCTCTCCCATTTAGTAGGTTGTCCTTTTGTTTTGTTGGTGGTTTCCTTCATTGTACAAAAACTTTTTTGTTTGATGTAGTCCCATTTGTTTATTTTTTCTTTGTTTCCCTTGCCCAAGAAGATACATCAGAAAAAACACAACTAAGAAATGTCAGAGATTTTACTGCCTATGTTTTCTTCTGGGAATTTTATGGTGTTAAATCTTTAATCCATTTTGAACATATGATTTTCTAACCACTATGCTGTATACCTGAAACCAATAGAAAATAATATTGAAAGTAAACAGTAATTGGAAAAAAAAGTTTAACTCTGAGAATATTGACTCACTGAAAGTGGGCTATTTGTTGTTTTTGTTCAGTTTTCTGCTCCTTTTGCATAAGATTGTAAACTCTGTGGAGGCAGGGACTGACTCTGTATTTTGTTCACTAGCATAGTACCTGGCCCGTCAGACAGTATAAATACTTCTTGAATAAATGAACGCGCCAACTTTCACTCAGACAGAACCATTAAAACAATTAGAAGTCTGTGAACTTTAAAAGGAGGCAGGGAAACAAGGCAGAAGCGTCCTGCGCTCCCTGCCCTGTGATTTGTATTCCTACACCTGAGCCATGGCCATGGCATCATGACACACGTGTGTGCGCCAGGTTCAGACTAACGTCTGTCCTTCCAGCTCCTTCACTGATTAACTGCCTGGCTTTGGACAGGATACCAAATCTCAATGAGCCTGTGTCTCCATGTAAAATGTAGATAACAACTGTTTTGAGAAACAGTGGAGATCATGGCTTTGAAAGTACCTAAGGAAATGCCCAGCACTCTAGAAGGTTCTCATTCTCTTACTGACCGTGGCTGTGCTGTCCAGTAAGGCAGCCATGTGACACATGTGGCTACTGAGCACTTGAAGGGTGGCTACCCTCATGAAGGAATTAAACTTTTAATTGTATTTCACTTTCATTTATTTACATTTAAACGTAAGTACTAAAGTAGTGTAAAATGTTTTCCTGTTAAACACAACTTTTTCATGCTGGTAGGACTACATTTCACTTTAACCATAAGATAAAATTATGATGTTGTAGGGCCTAAATTGGGCACCAGCATCAATTCTAGTATTGCAAATAAACACATTACTGATCCAGCCACTGGGCAAACTGATTAAGTTCAAGTGATTTTTTTAAAATGCATTAATGCAATATTATAATGATTTGAATATAAAATATAAAATGCAGAAAGCTGAAGGCATTATAGTGATTCCTATGTAAATTATAATTGGTAACCAAAATATTTATTTTAATTATAATATAATTAAATTAGTGTCTAGTTAAAAATAAACAATTTTTAAAATTTAAAATGAAGGCGTACTCTTGATGTGGAATTGAGTGAAAATGCAGAAGCTGATGCCAAGACTAGACCAAGGAATGTTCCAAATTTCACAACATATGGCCATTGCCATTGGCTGCTACAGGCAAAACAAAAAGCTCTCTGTTATGTTTAAAAAATGATAAAGTGGACAATACTAAAAGCCAGCTAAAGCAATACACGAGGAATTTGATAGGTTTCCTCTTAATAGCAAAAAAAAAAGAAAGAAAGAAAAGAATTGAAAAGTTAATTAAAATCCAAATTAAATATCCAACAAAAATTTCTCAAATAACTTTGAAAAGAATCTGAACTTTAACTTTAGACAACTATAAAATGGCTTGAATTCTTTAACACACACACACACAAAAATCATTTTCAGATGGAGAGGTGGTAAAAGAAATGATTTTCAGTCACAGAAATTTTGTTAGAAAATTATGAGGGAAAGACTAAAAGGTATTTTACAAAAAGTAAAAACTTTCAATTAAGCCACCAATCAAATGCCTGGGAGATCTGAAGAGCTCTGTGCTTTTTTGTCTTAGCTATGAAAGATCTATCTCTGGTTACAGCCAACTGCCCACCTTTGGGATTGCTGGATGCTTCTCCCAGTTAACTCCCAGCTTTTAGCACTTCAAGAGATTCTCTGGCTTTCTGCTCTGTCCCCAGGCACTGGAAAGTCTCCCCAGTGCACTTGGAAAGGGCCAGTGGGCCTTAGATAAACATTTTGAATCTCTCTTGCCCTTCCCAAGGCAGTGAAGATTTGAAATGGTGTATAAAAAAATATTTGAAACATTTATCCCTGTCCTGCTTACCCACCATCCCCTCAAATTTTGTTGCAATCATCTCCCTTTGCAAATTTATTGTCCTTGTAGCTTACTGTTAAAATATACATTTTAATATTACTTAAAAGGTGTTTTTGGAGGAAACACAAATTGAATATATGTTTTCGATACATTCCCTTTAATCCAATGTCTTTCTATATGCTTTCTGAGTCTCCTGTTGTTCCTACTGCTCTCGTTTAATCCTTTCCATGTTTATTTATAGTTTACATTACTCCAAAGGCAGTCCAATTTCTATACTCTGATTTTTATCAGTTCAGTTCTACAGAAATAAACCCAAGCCTTTAAAGTAACTCTGTCGCTATAACTAAAACCTCTGCAGCTTTTTAAAGGGGTTTAATTACCAAGGTGCTCATCTTCAGCAGAATGATCTGTTGATTGGAGGGACATGGGTCTGTATTTAAGCCATTTCTTCATGCAACAAATTTGTATTTCCCACCTTCCCTGTACCCAGCTTTAAAATAAAAATGCGGAAGAACTATTTACAATTGAGAAGGAAAATGTGCATCATCCACTGCTTTTGCAAAAATAAACAAACAAACAAAAAAAACCCAGCCTAGCTCTCTTCCTATGCAAATGGCAAGATCTACAAGTGTTGTTCCAGGCTCCGATGCTGGACTGGCTGGCCAATTACCATGGCGGGTTAGAGGGAATGCCACTGGGAGACCCATTTTGGACTTCTCAGCCTCTAACCACAATTTCTATGGAGATAAGACTCCTTTCTGATCAGTAAATAACAAAGTGGTTAATGTCAGGCCCCCTTCCACTTACAGTTGTCAACATGTTTCTCCCTACCTCCACTGTCCCCCAACCATGGCAGCCTGTGTTTGCACATCAAGGCCCCTGTCTCACTCCTACAATATAATCTGTGTGACCATCTGTTTTTCCTTCCTGGGACATCCCGTCCTCATCCCACCCCCCCTACTCCAACTCCATGTTAGCCCTGAGTACCGAGGCTTCTCTCCATCTCAAATCGCTGAAGCTGTAGAAGTGAGAGTAACAGACCAAGGGCTCAACTTGTTACCAGGGACATGCTTGGGTGGCTCATTTTCCACATGAAACTTGGTTCCACTTTAAAAGTCAAGGCTGTCACAAAAATGCCACAGAAACTGAGGATTTAGCATATATCGGAGAAACCCTTCTTCAGAATTAGAATTTGACGGTGAACAGCTTAAAAAGTAAAATAGGCCAAGACGCATCAAAAAGGTTACCCATGATCATCTCCCCTACAATACATGGTTTCAACTCAGACTACGGCCCACGTCAGTTAGGAGGTCTGTGATTCACTGCATCAAGTGCAGCATTTTCAACGTGTCCTTCATCTTGGTGTCACTTCTGTGGGAGTGTTCAGTTGCACTGTGACTCTCTCAGTTCCACTTCCATGGGAAGTTCGGTTGCCACAGACTGCACCTTTGCCTCAGTTCCCTCCAAATGCACCTCACAAAGCATGACTTCCAGGAAACCTCCCTGGTGCATTTTCTGAATCTTTTGATAAATGAGTCTACACCAACGTGGCAACAGATGCTGATGGGCTCAGCACGAATCCGGCCCTCCATTGTGTTTTATCCGGCCCGACACTTTGTTTCTACCCAGCAGGAGTGCCCAGCTCTCGCTTAACTGTTAAGGAGCAGTTACATGTATACAGTCCTAAAGTTACATTCGACCCTTGGAAGGCAACCGCAAGGCGGATGTAGCCCCCGGTGAAAATGAGTTTGACACCCGTGGTTTAAAGGAAGGAAACATTTATATCCAAGCTAATTTATTCTACTTGTAAATTAGACCAAAAAAAATGATAGCATATAACTCTCGGACGCTTGGCCTTTGTAATTACCATTTTATAAGAGCTCAAAGTGGATATAAGAAACATAAACAAAACCATCAGCTTCTTTGGAGGTTTCAAATTATAATTTTGGGGTGTTAACAAGAGCATAGGGCAGGCTAGCCTGCACATACGAAGGCCCTTGTTTTAGGTTTTAGGGTGACAGTTAACGGGCTACATTTTGTTAACTATTTATCTGGAGATGCTGTTACATCTGATTTGAGCCTTTCGTTTTTTTTATTACAAATGTGAGTCTAAGAGGTAGATTTTTTTCAATGGTTTGGCTGTTTGCTGTGATATTCTAGTTTCTTACATCCTGATTGAGAAAGCCCAGATACAGCAATCAACGTTCAAAGAAGCACTCAGGGCTTCCTGTTTTGCTGGATCAGATGGTAAAGCAATAAGAACTTTAGATTTAGATAGATTTTGAATTTATTATTGACCCGATGAACTTATTTTCTGTCAATTCAAAGAAAGTGTACACAAGATCTCGAAACTTGAATCACCAGATACATTCCTAAAGAGATTTTTGTCATATGCGCTCAAACCTCTACCCCTCGGCTGCCATATTTACTCATGTATTTAACACTTGCCAAGTGGATTTGGGTCAATTTAAGAAACTGTAAATAAATATTGATATATCATAACAGGAGCTATTACTCACATTCTAAGTAAGCCACTGATTCTAATTTATTCACAATTTTGCAGTGGCATCATTCCATGGAGAAAATTAGATTTTTACATATCAAAGCAAATCACAAAGCCAAAATGTCAACTTCATACATCAGGCAATTACTTGTAGTGTTTATATGGTGGTGGGGGGGAGCACAGATTTTCCACATATATTTACTCAGAAAGCTGCACGGGTCCTCCAAAATAAATAGGGTCTATAATTCTTGCCAAAAACCCCACAGTTCCAGAAAGCTACTCATCAATTTCTAGCAGCATTAATGAGGAAAGGCGCGGAGACAGTCATTCATACTGTCTTATGATAAGAGTAACCTACAGGGCAAATCAAGATTAAAGACAAGGACAAGACAAATGGTTTGGAAGACTCTCTCTCTCTCTTTTTTTTAAATCAATCATTTGAAATTTGCATTTATTACCTGAAGTCCCCATGGAGCACTGAAACCTTCAGGGAAGAGGGAGAATTGGTAGTGAAGACATCACTGAAATATTTTTAGGGTGAGAATGGCCTCTTTATGGGAAGAGAAAGATCTTATGTTCCCACACACTGGGAGGAAGATTCTCTTTCAGCTGGGGGGTTCTTTGTTGTGGGGGCTAGCATTTGCATTGTAGGATGTTTAGCAGTATCCCTGGCTCTCTATTCCCAGTTGTAAACAACTGAAAATATCCTCAGATATTGCTAAATGTTCCCTAGAGGGCAGAAAAATTGCCTCTACTTGACCAACTTTGCTTGATAGGATAATTTTCTGTCTTAAAGATACATTTCACTCTTAGTGTCAAGGGCCACCTCCAAGTTGGAAAACATCCCACGGACCCACATGAGGTATCTGGAACACTTTGGTGGGATTTTCCCAGCATGTGTTTTTCAGTGTGCTGCTACCAAATTCCTTAGAGAGTGGTTGATTTTAAAGGGCCAGCTAGACAGGATTCTGCTTAGGCAAGGTGGGTTCACTTGGATGAGTCCCTCTTAATTAGTCACATGCTATATGACTATACACCTTTGCTAATTTTTCTTATGATCTGAGGCTTCATTTCAAAAACATTGATTTCCATATGGTAAATTAAGGGGGACAAAATAAGTAAAAAGAACTTCTGCCTTTTCCAGTGTGTAAGAAATGGCACTTACGTAGTTAGAATACTCCAGAGTGGGCACCGGACATGACGTCTGGCAAGAGAAGTTGAAAGAATGTTATCAGAACCAAAGATCAGTTTTCTTCCTAAACAAGTGAAAAGAATCAGAGGCAGACCAAGAGGCTTAGTGCATGGCCATCCTCGCAGTGTGGATTCCTTTCTCGCCTGCTCAGATGGTTCTCTTCCCCTTTTCTATTCACAAACACAGGAGATTTCTAACAAAACAGAAACAAAATAAAGAAAAATTGGTACTGAGTCGTTTAAATATAGCATTAAGTCTTTTAGTTCCTGTTGACCCTATTAGGTGGGCATAATTTATAACATCTCATAATCCACTTACTGTGTATTTGACCCAATTGAGATAAAAATTATTTTAAAAGAGGAGAGTGAATTTAACGGATTTAATCTGGAACCCTCGCACTCCCTCGCCTAACGTCATGGCTCATTCTTGCCTTTTCTCCATTCCTGATACTCAGGGCCTCCCACTGACAGCCCAGCTGCCCGAGAAGCCCCGTCTATGCCACTGTGGCACAGTACACGTGGTGCCACTTTCCCACAAACCAGATGGCAGCGAGGCAGAGAGGCCCCATTGTCCCAAGTGTAGACCTTCGTACCTGCCTGCTAACTATGCAGGCTGCCTTCGGGTGGCTCACCTGCCACATCAGGGAAGGACTGATGTCCTTCTACCCCATCTATTCTCACTCAGCCCCTGGCACAGTCATGGCTCTGCCAGACTCTCATTAGCCAAAAGAAGAAGGAAAAACTTCCTTCCAGACTTCATCTGATCTAGCCAGATGGTGGATAAATAAATAACGGAGCAGAGAGGAAAAACATACTTGCTTTTTGCTTAATAAAATACCGATAGTATATGCTGTTGTCACAGGAAATAATTCAACTGTCAACAGCAGACAAGTGTCCGTGGTGTGGTGGAAGGAAGGCCTGAGGGAGGTGTTTTCACTCTGGGCCTCCAGTTCCATTGACAGAAGACTGGAGGCCGTTCTGAGGGCTTCGAGAGCTCGGGAGAAGTCAAGGAAGCTCAAGGCACTAAAGCCGGCAAAGGAGTCCCGTTATCTGGGGATGGCATTAGTTCGGTATTCTCTAGACAAGCGACTGCCTCTAAACAAAATTCAAAATTTGGCCAAGTTTTGCTTGAATGTGATGGCATCCTAATGCCTGCTGGACAGATCTTTCTTAGAGAGAAGAAACTGAGCTGCCCACTCAGAAATCCCTGCTGGAGTTTAGTGCCAGGAAAATATTTGTCTGATGATGATCTGAACAGTTTCTTAACCAGAAAAGAAAACCGTGTGCAAGTATGTGTTTCCCCTTTTGCCTGATTTGTACCGAAGCCCAAATCAGTACCCAATGTTTCATGCCATTTTCCCAGGCATCGTGGGTAGAAACCTGCTCTGGGTGCTTCCTTTAGATGACCTCTGTTTTGATACTCTTCGTACTTGTAAGAACAAGTAAGAAAGGTAAAAGCCTGAAACAATTTTGGGAGAATCCAGGGCTAGAAATTCAACCTACATAAGAGTAGGCAACTTTGTGTCCTCTCTTGGATTCCTTTGCGTATAGAGGAACTCCATGATAATCACAAACTGTTTTCCTTGATTGATCAGACAAGCCATCCGAATTCCACTAGGCAATGTTTTGCCACTCTAGTTCAGGTTATTGAAAATGTTTATGTTTTAATTCTTCTTTCTTCCTTTCCCTACTTCCTTCAATAAATACAGTATGTGTTGTATGACCACTAGGGATACAGGAGTGAGCAAAATGAGATAGGGGCCTTATCTGATGGAGTTTAGAGCCTAATTGGGTGAGAGACCGTAATCAAATATCTAATAAACCAAACGGGAAAAGTACAATGCTGTTACATTCTATAAGTAATATCTATAGTACCACCAGTGTACATAACTGGAGATTTGTCATAGGATGGACAATCAAGGAAGGCATCCCTGAGGAAGTGATGACTGAGCTGTGTAGGACCAAAAAAAGGAGAAGTTTGCTGATAATGAAAAAAAATAGGTAGCATGTATATTGCTACTTATTGGTAGCACAAAATACTCTACATTTTTTATTGTACTTAATCTTCATTCATAATTTAACACATATTTGTTGCGCCTTAATTACATGCTAGAGGAGGGATAGCTTTTGGATTTACCTTGGAAAGAGTGAGACTGGTAATACTAAAGGGTGAGGTACCTGGCAGAGAGTCACAGTAATGAGGAATGACCTGAATTTTCATATTTCTACAAATGTCTTAGTGGCATTATAACTCACACTACACATCATGTCACATACATGTGAGGAGAACAACCTTTCCAACGTTCATCTGTTCCTTCCATTTCCTTGGGTACCATATTTTGCCAGGTATAATGCTCACCTTTTTGCCAGATCTTTTGAGGGAAAAATAAGGATGCACATTATACATGGGCAGTACTAATTCCGTATCTAAATACATGTTTTTAAAGATTTTATTTATTGCCCTGGCTGGTGTAGCTCAGTGGATTGAGCGTGGACTGTGAACCAAAGGGTCACTGGTTCAATTCCCAGTCAGGGCATACGCCTGGGTTGCGGGCCAGGTCTCCAGTGGGGGCCACATGAGAGTCAACCACACGTTGACATTTCTCTCCCTCTCTTTCTCCTTCCCTTCCCCTCTCTCTAAAAATAAATAAATAAAATCTTAAAAAAAAAAAGATTTTATTTATTTGTTTGTTTTTAGAGCGTGGGGAAGGGAGGGAGAGAGGGAAACATCAATGTGTGGTTGCCTCTCACGACCTGGCCCACAACCCAGACATGTGCCCTGACTGGGAATTGAACCAGTGACCCCTCGGTTCACAGGCCAGTGCTCAATCCACTGAGACACACCAGCCACAGATATATAAATGTTTTTAATTCTTTTATTTATGCTATGTGTTAAAAGTGTAACTCTAGAAAGCAATAATGATATCCATATGCAAAATAATACCATGGAATACAATCATCAGGTTTGTTTCTAAATATAAATAAATAAATAACTGAATTAAAAAATTAAAATGAAAGATTTTTTTTCCTGAAAGTTTGGGCCAAAAATGTGGGTGTGCATTATACACAGCAAAATACGGGTACTTTGGAGCAATGTTATATTCTCAGGATTATTAAAGCTTAGTACTAGATGCTCCTCCCAACCTCTTCATCTTACACATGGGGGAACTGAATCACTGTGTTGCTTTTTAAATGCACTAAAATTCAGACTCATCCCTAAGTCAGGCCTTTCACCCAGTTTGTCCAAGTTTGACTCATTGCACGTGTCATGGATCAAAGATCACCCTCAGCAAATCTTCAGGGTAAAATTGAACAATACACTTGGTTTATTAGGCAAGTGCAACTTCTCTCCACCACACCAGCCTCTCGGAGGAACTCAGCTGTTCCATGTGGTGATGTAAGCAGAAGGCTCCACAGCAGAGCACCAGGTCCCATGGCTCTTCCCCCAACAGACAGAACCAGTGCCCCAACGGCAGATAGAGCCAGGTTCTCCTCTAATATAACCCAACACCCCTCTCTCCAGGGAGAAATACATGTTGGCGTCAACGAAGGCAGAGACAAGGTGGATTTTTTCCAACAGCTAACAGTGGCTTCAGTGATCACACCACTCAATAGGCTACACTTGACCCCCAGGTCATTGCCCGTCTTCCTCTCAGCTTCTTCTGGAAGGCACTTGCTTTCCTTCAGCTCACTCATCTGAATATGAATTTAAACCATATCTTTCCAAGGGGGAATCATTCATATTTGAGGCATACTTTTTATTTTCTTGTATTTTAAAGGTTATTTTCTTGAGGCTGGGCCCCTAAAGCACTCATGTGAATAGATAAAAGATAATGCACAAATAATCTAATCATCAACAAGTGAGATTATCAGTATCAGTCTCAGAATCAATGATTGGATTTTTTAAAATGTAACTATGTATGATCTAAAGTTTAAACTATAGATGGATTCAAATTCATGGCTAATTTTACAACAAAATGAACCTACCAGAGAGTCATTTAAAGAAGAAAAAATAGAGTCGTTAAGGAATCAATTTCTTAACTTAAGCCTTTAACAAATGAGAGGAAAGGAAGAGAAAACTAATTATTGAAGTAATTACAATAATCCAATGGAATAGTTTCCATTCTCATTTTTAGTTGAAGAAGTTGAAGCTCAGAGAAATTAAGCAATACAGTTCCCAGACCCCAGACTTCTTATGCGCAAGGACCATATTCTACTTATCTGTTTACCCAACATCTGGCGCCATCTCTCCCCGACAACAGTCCCTCAGTAAATGTTTTGTTTTAATTGAAAAACATTTCATTTTATTTTTTATTTCTTCAAGCATTTTATTATTTTTTACCTCACATTTTATTATATTGTAACTTTTTAAAGTATTTTTA